>JAOBAT010074146.1:0-19152 GCA_026413305.1 Hydrozoanthus tunicans | reverse complement strand
CACAGTACAACAACACAGTACAGCAACACAGTACAGCAACACAGTACAACAACACAGTACAACAACACAGTACAACAGCACAGTACAACAACACAGTACAACAACACAGTACAACAACACAGTACAGCAACATAGTACAACAACACAGTACAACAACACAGTACAACAACACAGTACAGCAACACAGTACAGCAACACAGTACAACAACACAGTACAACAACACAGTACAACAACACAGTACAACAACACAGTACAGCAACATAGTACAACAACACAGTAAAACAACACAGTACAACAACACAGTACAACAACACAGTACAACAACACAGTACAGCAACACAGTACAACAACACAGTACAGCAACACAGTACAGCAACACAGTACCACAACACAGTACAACAACACAGTACCACAACACAGTACAACAACACAGTACCACAACACAGTACAACAACACAGTACAGCAACACAGTACAACAACACAGTACAACAACACAGTACAACAACATGGCAAAGTTTGACTTCAGTAGCATGATTGCAAGTAAAAACAGAGACTATGAAAGCTCAGTGTTTTCTTGATTTTCAACGATAAGCTTGAGGCAATGCGTTATTTGTTGTTTTGATTGATTTATGAGTTGTCAGTTAAGTTTGAAATTTATTTTAGTATTTTTGTTACTTTAAAGGCACACGTTCGTGGGCCGTGTGGCGAAACGATTCTTTAACACAACTTGAATTTATTATCACCCTCGGCCCAAAACTTTCGTATTTGCTCGAAATGCAATTTCACTTTTTGGACAGTTTTGCAACCCCATGCCTGTAATGTTTGATACAAAAGGTGTAAAGCAAGTTAACCCGTCACTTACCCAAGAAAGATGTTACCAATGGACAAGAAAGGTATAAAGTAAGCCTTTCGCCACATGCCGCGCATGCCCAGTTTACCGGCTACTTGTTGTTGCAGGAAATCATACTCCAGCACCCCAAACAAGAAAAGGTCATTCGAAGGCGCCAAAATACCATCTCGGTAGATTTCACCGTTAACCGGCACCTTGATGTCGGCCCTAAACCCGAGCTTGATATGCTTTGTAGAAGAGTTCCAAGACGCCTGCATCAAAACACTTTGATCATCACCTTGTTTGGAGTGTTGAGTTAAATGTTTACTAATTCTAGGGTAGTCGGAAGACCCAAAAGAGTCTTCGCAGCTCAATTGGTACGGACTTCGACGCTGTTAAGTTTCTAAGTTATCATCCCGGGGATTGTTAGAGCAAAGGCAGCACCTTCTTCTCAATCCCGGAAACCAATCCAGGCCTCTTACACGGCAAACTGGCACCGTGTTAGTTTTGTTGCTCATCACTCAAGAATGGGCTGTCAAATCGGTAAAGGAGTAGGGGGAAACTGTTGAACTACCAGAAACTTCCTAGTTCAGTTAATAGATAGGTAGATAGGTAGATAGAAAGATAGAGAAATAGTTTGTTTAACAACGATAACGTACGGGAAGGATAAGGCCAAGTACATCTTTATGTACTGTGCTAGTATCAGTCAACTCAATTTTTATTGCTTCTTTTCATTGTTTCTTTTCTAGTCGCTTAATATCTTTATTTCTAGGAATAACAAGTCTTGGGCCTTTACAAACTTACAGTATGACGACTATTATCCCGCATGTTTGTGCTACAGGTACAAGTTTGGCTGATCGAAGTAAAAGAAAGCTACCTGAAAAGCTGTAATTCCTGGTAAAAAAGTTGTTTGTACCACCCTAGGTACATTTGACAATTCACGCTCTTCTATAAAAAACGTCCAAAATTGTTTCAAATTTGACAACAATACAGTGCTGTCTTTGAGTTAGCTTTTTCATCTCAAAAGGAACTAAAAAGACTTTGCAAGTACGTTGGTGTCTCGTCTACAAGCACTGTTAGTCGATCAACCAACCCATGATTTAATCAGCTTATTTTCTACTTACCTCAACATACAGCTCAAGTTTGTCGAAGTAAAGACCAAAACCAATGTGAACCTTTCTAAAGCCTCCGGCAATTTTGACTTTCTTCCATTCAATTAGACCATTAAGATAGAACTTGATATCGGGGCCCACGATCATCTTGGATATTTCACAGAATTTATCTCCGCGGCAGTCCTTAGGAAAACCCAGCTGTGCCCCTATAAAGAGACCTTGTGGTACAGATGCCACAATCTGGCTCTTTAACGGCTCCTTAGCAAAATTTGTGTTAGAGTCTACAAGAACTGTTTCGAGCTGAGGTGGAGAAAATGCAACACCAACCTGGGAAAAATAGTTATTCCGACTAAGTAAAAATTCAGAAGTAACAGTAAAAGTTTATGCATAAAAGATGATGTCTTTCAGTTTGATAAAGCAGAAAAAGATGCAGTTTCAGCAACAAAAACCTCAAATAATTAATTATCGGAAGGATCGCGAGTTTGTTTGTTCAAAACAGCTTTTAGGTTTATAAATCATGCTCTGAAATGAAATTAATTGAAATAAGTTGCAGCGTTTTAAGTTTGGTGCAGAATGAGTTTTGGTTGATTGGATTTAACAAATTTAGCCATTTACCTCGAGTTGAAGTCCGATTTTGTCCAGAAAGCCAACTCCCACGCCAGATAGCTTTTTTGCCAGTTTCCCGTAGGACTCTCCATCGAAGGAGAAGCCGACTGCCAGGCCAAACCTGAACATTTTTCTTATGATGATTGTTTCCACGTGCACAGGAACTCCCTCGATGTCGATCGACCCTGTAAACCGCTTCACATTTATTTTTGCATCCAGCTTGTAAGCAAATTCTGCTGGTGTCAGATTAAAATCCCACAAACCTATTGCTCTGAAAACATAAAGCAAAGATTCCATTAAACTCAAGCTTAGATTATGATAATAACGTAGCAAAGCTATGCAAATCAAGGCGAACATACAGTCATTGTTAATAAATATAAATAGTGAGCAAATGAATCCCTTTTGGAGACTGCGGAGGATAATTTCCTTACCTTAATTGATAGCATACAATGCCATCTTTGTTGCGTGTAGTGACACAGTAACAAAGCATAAATTGCTTTGTTACAGCCATACAAAGAGCATTGTTTTTGTTTTTTTTTTGCAAAAAGTTGATCTTGTCTTTGTTGATAAATACATGATCATCATCGTCACTGTCACAATTACCATCTCAAAACGGCACAAAAAATACTGACACATCAAAAACTGCGCTATTACTGAAAAACTGATGTTCATCTTACTTTAAACCAGTTGATATAAAATCAGGAATGGATCCTGTTGGAATTCCAATGTAGTTAAGAAGCTGTTGAAAGTTCATGCTGGGTGTCTTCCCTATGGCGTGTGAGACGCCTGAATGCACATCCTTCTTAACAGTCGTGTCAAAGATGGCCGTTGGCACCTTCTTGTAATCTCCTCTGGCTTTAAACGTCTGATCGTTCCCAGCAGTGTAAAAGCTAAACCTGAAACATGTAGTCTACATTAGTCGACTACACTAGTGAACTTTCCTTTAAAGCTGAAGAAGAAATTATTTATTCACAAGTTGAAAGCTCAGAAAGAACTCTGAGTCACTGGCGGGAATCGAGCGAGCAGTTTGCGAGACGTATGTCAAGCGGGAATAGACAGGAACTTGACTCGGCTCCCCATGTGAGTCTCTGTAGCTCAGTGGGTAGACCATCTGACCGGTAATCAGAGGGTTGCGAGTTCGATTCCCGTCAGTGACTCAGAATTTTTTCTGAGCTTTCAACTTGTGAATAAATAATTTCTTCTTCAACTATATATCAAAGATTCACTCTACCATCAATTTCCTTAAAAACCTTTTGTACTCAAAGGTTTAGGAACACTTGGTGCAGCACGTTCATTCATAAATTCATTCATTCATTCATAATACATTATGATATTCTGGTACTAGCATAGCAAGAACTTAAACCAGGCAAGTTATCGAGTTATTCCCATATAAATAACACTACAAAACTAAAAGTGTCTAATCATTATTTCAGTTACTAACCTAACGTCATCTAAGATAAACCCGTTCATTGCAGAATATTTTTCTGACTTGCCGCATACAAACTCGTAGTTTCGGAGACCTCCCGCTTCATCCAGCGTGATGTACAGAGCGGGAACGAGAGCTTTATGATCTGGCTTGTCCCAGTTGGGAATGGGCTTTATCTTGTCATAGTATGTGGCTTTTTGAACCATTTTTCCAACTCGAAGAGGATCAACAATTTCAAAGCAGATCTAGGTTTGAAACAAAACTTTTGAGTGAGCAAAACCAGCCGTTGTTACGGTTACAGAGATTCTTCTCAGTAACGTAAGAAGACTTAGAATAGAAATCCTTCCTGTTGAGGTGAAAGGTTTTATCTACATTTGGTACAGTCTTCTACCATCCTATTGCAGATTCTGACTTCTACCAAGTATCTTGAAATGCTGTTAAATGTTTTGGGAAGGTTTGACTAATAACTGTTCTTTACGATTTCAGAAATTTTACAATAAGAGCCAGTCTGGTGAAGAAAAAAAGACAAAGAAGAAAAACAACAACAAAAGAACCGAGAAGAATAAAAAAATAACCTTACTTTTGTTAGCTTCTTCCGGTAATCTCTGTCATCGTCAATTGTTTGTTTCGCAAACCATCCACTCTCGAGTTCTGTCTTAATGAACCTGAAGTGGTCCCAAGCCGGGAAAGGAATATTATGCGCCTGCGCACCAGTGGCTGAGTATCTCGTGTCTGATGCGCACTCCTCCTTGATAAAGGAACCGGCCGCGGCGGGCGCGCTGTCGGGTTTGTTGGGTTGATAAGCTGCAATGGCGGGAAGGTAAAGGAGTTTTCGGTTAATGATCGTAATGTCATCATTAAAGTAATCTCTGAGGTCAAAACATTTTACTGTCCTTGCCAACTTTTTACGGTCCGTTTTGTAAGCCCAGTTTCCGAATGAGAATCTATCGTGATGGTTTTGCCGTTAATTGCCACATTTATTGTTCACAGCATATTTTCTCCATTCTTCTCCGTTGTGTTTACTATAGGTATCATTAACGTAATCAATGCTTTGGTTGCTATCGTCTCTATAAGTTCGTCATTTTATCGATAAGTTTTTAGATTCATTTATTACGCTGCAGTTATTATCAAATGTTAAACCTATCAACTTGTAACACAATTACCTACAAAATTTTGTTGGGTTATTTTCTCTCATCAGATTAACGCTGTATAAAAAAATATATCAAGTCATAGGGTTTATCTATTTCTTGAACTCGCTATATTGCTTGTGTGAAAACTTACTTGTACAACCCTCTTCTTGGGTGGGGCACTCGGTTTCTTCTACGGCCAGCCCAACGCAATCGTCCCCACCGTTTACAGGAGGGGGGTTCGTGCATGAACGCCTTCGCGTGGTTAAACCCTGATAACAATACTTTGGTTCAGTGCAGCTCCCCCAGGGACCGAACGCCGTCCATCCGCCATTAACAGCTCCTGAATTCGATCGTAATCATAAGACATGCATGTAAAGATTTATCAACTTCCATGTTAATCCTAATTGTTTAAAATACGTATCTAGTGTGTAGATCCAATCAATTTATTGAAACTAAATCTTGCGTGGTTTTTTTCCTCAACACCCGGCAGCTTTTGCATAGGAAACATGTAGTTTACTTGTGAAGAAAATGAATTTGTTTGAGTAAATTGGGCAGGTTGACGAACAAAATGTTTTTTCAAACTTTTTTCATTTTCATCAGTCTGTTTCAGGGTGTTACCTGCGTGGCGCAGATTTTTCCAAACACAAAACACAAGCTTCGTCATTCAGTGGTTGCATGCCAGCAGATCTACGGGAGTTCTGTAAATTGCCAATTTGAACATGATCTCAACCACAAGGGCTCCATGGGAATACGGTGCTGGTTTTTTTAGGTCTTTTTACGCATAGCGAGTTATCCCGGCAAGCAGAGATTTCTCGGCTTGCTGGACGATAATAAGCTAGCATTTACAGGCCAAATGGCATTCCGTCTGGTCGAGACAAATTTAGCGTGGATTATGTTTCGTGCCATAACCGGTTGTCAATTTGTCAAATCTCGACTTAGAAACCTCTACTTGCACTAAACAAACAAAAATTGTCTTGGGTGCCTCGGCTGCCGGCCGCGACGGGAAACATGGCAAGCTAGGGTTAGCCCGCCTACATGTAAACCAGAAGCAAAATAGAATAGAGCCGGGCAACTCGGCATACCAGCTGAGATGTTCCAACTTGCCTGTCCAGACAACTCGCTCAATGTACCAAAGAGGCCCTTAATACATGATACCAAATTAAAACGACATATTACACCTAGGCCGCTTTAACGAAATTTCCGCTGGCTTCCTGTAGATTCTGGTACAAAGTTTAAACGTTTTGCACCAAGCGACGACTCGGTTGATTCGGTTCTGTTGGAATGTTGTCAGCGTCTTAAGCACTTGGGTCAGCCAGGAAATATTACATTTTCAGTTTTCGAACAAAATATATGGAGTAAATTTCTTTCTTATATCATATGTGCTGTTACACCCGTTTTAAAAACAGGCTTGTCTTTTCCACGCACTGAGGCTTAAAGTAAATAAAATTTTTTCGCCTCTCTAAAGCGTTGTCCAAGCAAGCATCGGGAAAGTTGGTTCTCGACGTACACAGCTTCTTCAAGTACTGGCCAGTTAATTATTATTCTTTACTCTTGGCAAAAGCAGCATATAAACGTACTCACCTGGACAGTCTTTGATTCTGCAGCTTTCTCTTTTAATGTACTCTCCGCTGCATTTCTTTCCCTCGTGTATGGGTCTGGGATTTGTGCATGTCCGCTCTTTACTGCGAACCCCCAAACCACAGGTCTTCGAACAGGGGCTCCAACTGCTCCATAGGCTGAATCCTCCCGTAACTAATGCATTACAGAACTATATCAGTGCACTACAAAACTATATCAGTGCATTACAGAACTATATTAGTGCAATACAGAACTATATAAGAGCTTTACCGAGCTATATTAGTGCAAAATCACCATCTCAATTCAGTATGTTATTGTCATGGTTGTCGTTGTTGCTGTCTTTCATATCGTTGTTACTGTTACTCTGTTATCGTCACAGTTCAGTATCATTATGGCATTGTCTTCGCCATCTCATCGCTATCGTCATCGCCATCATCGTTGTCAACATTAACACTTTCATCTTTATCATCATCATCATCACCATTGTTATCATTACTATATGGTTATTGTTATCACTTCATTGTATTTATAGTTTTCGTTATAAGCATTGTTCCTTTTAACTTTACGTTTGAGTGAAATAACTACCGGGCATTCAGTTTGTGTTCTCAAACAAAACCAATTGTTTTTCGACAAAAAATATCCTAACTGGAGTCCAAAAACTCATTCTTGAGAAAGATAGTTCCTATCCTTGGTCGGGTTTGAAAGTTGTTTAGTTCGTTGATCGGATTTGTCTAACTGTTGATTGTTCACATTCTTAGAAAACGCTTGTTTCAAGCATATATTTTCTTATTAAAACGATGAAAAAAGGAAGACCATTGTCAACATTCTCTCTGCACTAGCGAACACAATTTTATATAAGTAAAAATACAGAAAAAGGCGACTCACCAGGGCAGGGTGTGAAACACGACCTGTAAGTTTCGGTATCGTTGCCCGGACAAGCCTTCCCACCATTCATTGGGGGAGGAACGTTACACTTGCGAGTTCGTCTGATAATACTGCCACCGGAGAGGCCACACGTCTGGGGACACGAAGACCATGCAGACCAGAAGCTCCACTGACCATCTACAGGCCCGGCTACACAACGCATAGAATAACACCGAGGCAGTCAATACGAAAAGAACACTAAGATTTTGATTTCATGATGAATTAAACATTAAATGCGTTGATATAGCTAGAATGAAGCACAGATTATACACATGTCAGTGCTAATTAATGTGTTTCGAGTGGCTTGTCAAGTGCACAAGGTAAAGACATCGAATTTGGTTTGACAACCGCTGTGCGGTGTTTTGAGTATCGTTAAACTTTGGAAGATATTTTTACTTTGCGTTTGGAAGTCTCTTCCTTCCCTATTGATGATGGTTTTGAATAAGTGTTCTTTGAAGACACTTAAGCAGATCGACACCTAGCGCAGATCACAAGAATCACAACAATAACAATCTTTTCTAGAGCTGGTAACCTTATTGTGTTTATCACATGCTCAAAGAGAAGCTGTAAGTTTTGATAGCACAAAACGTTTCAAGTATTCCACGGGGAACTGCTGTCCTTGCATCGCTAGACTGAGTAGCTGTTGGATTGACTAGCGTCCTCTTGTGTATATACATTCTAAATGTTGCTACATTTGAAGTTTGATCACAAAACGACTGGAATAATTGCATAAATTGTTTAGCAGTAAATGATAAAAACACATTTGTTTGTTAAGTTACTGCGCAGTTTTTAACGAATAAATCTTTAGCTATGTTTACTCCATGTTTTAAAACTATAAACACGTTGTCATCAGAGCTTGTTTGTGGATTTCTTATCTTAACTATTTACATGCATTTAAAAACACATTAAATCATTCAGAAATTTAATTTGTTCCCTTTGGATTGTATGTAGCCACAACTGACTCACACCCTCAAAAGATATTTTTTTGTCTCTATTTCTGATCTATTTTTAAAGCTTGGAAACATCTAGTGTATGTTGTAACAAAGAAGCTTACTTGCACATGGCCAAATACACTCTAACTTGAATTGTGTCGCTTCTCCCGAGCATGGCTTCCCGTCAGGGGTGGGGGTTGGATTGGTACATGTCCTTGTTCTGTTTACCGTGGATCCCCCACACGGTTTGTTGCACTGCGACCACTGACTCCACTCGGAGTAACCACCATCAACTAGAGTTCCAAGGTTCCAAGGTTTTCATTGACAAAGTGAAGACTTACATTTACTACAATTCCAGTGGCCTGCTTATAGTTAAAACTAATCAAGGGCAGGCCTCTGGGTTACAATTTAGTTTATAAGATATAAGTAAAGTTTAATCAATAACACGAAAGAAGGCTAAAAGTAAAAAAACAAAGATAATGGCAAAGGAAATCAAGAAATGTAATTAAAAGGGCAGTGTTACATGTACTAGTGCATTGCAGGTATGGTACTGTATATATACACATATAAATATGGCATAGCTGGAAAAAGTAAATAGCAGAAAAGCAAAAGGCATTCCAAGCAATCAGAGCCGAGATTCACTGCTTGCTGGCTAACAGTAGTCGTGTAGCAATTGTATAGCCGTTTCAATCTCAACATAAGAGTAGAGAACATTACCGGGATACAAAATAAAGTTTATTGAGGAGTTAAAATTACATGACCAGGCCAAAGAAAAAACACTGATGAAAGAGCTTACAAACATTAACACAACTATTGGAAAAAACTTATGTTCGTATTGACTTTACTATATTACTATAATTAATCATCACTATCATTTTGCTGTTGTTATTATTATCATTATTATCACATAGAATATGCCGTAGAATTTACTGGTATTTACTTTTTTTCTCGCTGTGATACTACAAAAAAACTTCTTGACGAGACTTAGTTCTTTTTAATTTGGATCGTTTTTTGAGGTGCAAGTAAAGATAATTGCTAAATTCAATCGTCGCTGCATTAGATCAGAAATTTATACATACTCAAACAATCTTGTTGCTGTGCGTTGTCGCCGACGCAATAGGCGCCATCCGATGAGGGGACTGGGTTGGTGCACGTGCGCGTCCGGATTTTTTGGTTTCCCGCGCAAATGCCTGGCGCGCAACCGCTCCACTCCGACCACGCCGACCAACCGCCGTTTACTGCAGAAACATGGAAATCATCAATGATAGTAAGTTTTTACAGCATAACCGTACAACGAGTGGCTATGGTGATAAATATTTTTAAAATTTTGTGACAACAAAAGCAAAAGTTATTACATGGCTACCGAGAATTTTGTTAAAACACTTTGAGTACCAATCGGCTATCAGTGTCTAACTTCTCCTAACACAATGCATACAGAGTACATCATTTGGTACTGAGAAAACAAAAGATGATCAAAGAAAGGAAATTACCACCGAAGAAGTACAGAGAAACTCTCTTAACCTTGTTACACGAAAAGTGTTGCCTGTCATTCGGAAAATTTTATAATACAATTGGAACTGAAAGGCTGGATTGAATGAAGCTGTTCGTCTTCCAAGAGTGCGTCGATTTAGTACCGCTATTGCGTAAGTGCCAAATTTAAACGCTTTTAGAGTTATCACCAAGTTAGACTTTAGGTAACAGGTATAAACACGTTGAAATATTTCTGTCATTTTTTCATTTTATCAAGAAACACAGTTTTTTTCCTTCCTGAAACAGCTTTTCCAAAACCTTAAGCATAGTTGTTTCTGTTCAAAGGAAAACAGTTGTCGAATCAGATCATAAACTTACCTGCAGAGTTAGCGGGATCAAGATAAAAAACTAAAATTGTTACTAAAACTATTCTTAATGTTCCCATTATGGGTATTTGTTTTTGAACAGCACTGTTTTCAGGGCTAAAACATTACTACTCCGAGACCGCGAGCAGTGCCCTTCCAGAGTACTTCGGTTTGCTGGGATTCTGAGAAAGTGAACAGGTTTAAGGACAAACCTCAACGTGTGAAATGTACTCAGCTGTGTGTGGGAATAGCCATAATGGTGTATTCAGCTGGAAGTGAGAGAATATTGTTTGACGGCAAAACATAATTTTGACTGGCGAAGCTGAACGAATTTTACGAAACACACGTTTGTGGCTTTTATCTTTTATCGGCAAAAAATGCTTTTGAGCTGCTAGGGAGGGATTTTACTGGACAACAAAAGTACCTAAATGGACAATACTAAATTTTAAGATCTGTAATTAGCGAAAGTAAGTGTTATAACTTAATGAATGCCTGATTTTATTTTATGTTGTTGCGTTGAGTATCATACAATTAACAATAAAGAAGCAATTCAGAATGCAGATGAACAAAGCTTAACTTAAAATGTACCTTAAACGAATTATAATATACTCGGCCAAAGGCATCAAAGAAACTAAGAGAGTTTACCTTAATTACATGCAATATTATTCATATCAAGACAAATACTATAAGAATCGCACAGTTGAAATTGTTTTAGATTTCATTCATTTTTAAGCTTTTATATCAAATATTCCGGCGATAGCTCTAACATAATTCTTTAGTTATAGGCACGCAAGTTCTGTAGAGTGCTGTTGAAAGGAAATGTATGCAAGCGACTTGCGAGTGTTTGGTTTTGTTGATAGTTCCCAAGCTTAGGCTTTGAACTTTCACAATTCCTGCTCACATTAGCAGAGCAGTTCTTGTCTTTGACTATATTTGGGTATCAGTGTTTCAACGCATTAACAAAGCTGATCTTTGTAAAGAACTACTTGAAACACTAAACTCAGTATGTAACAATTAAGTGCGATTAAACTGAATTTCAAACGTATTTAATGCTGCTGACAGCTGAATTACCTAAATTTTGATTGGCAAGATTTTATATCGTTGAGGCCAACTGCACATGTTGTTTCTCACGAGTTTTCAACAAAACATTTAGAACAAAAATATTCACATTTTTGGAATAATTGAGTTTGATTTGAATTACGCTCACAAAAAGTATTCCCCATGTACTTAAACGTAATTCGTGGTTCAAAACACTACTGTCCTCTGCTTTGGTAATTCTTTTGAAACAAAAAGATAAAAAAGTGTTTTGAAATAAATTACTCCGGTGTCCTTACAATTAACCAATAAAACTTAAGTAGAAAACCAATTAAAAAACCGATAATCGCCGTTTTAAGCTTTATGGTAGTGACGTACCGAGCCTTTTGTTGGAGTAAACGAGCTTTCTGTTACTGCTGAAGAACCCCTGTTTTTAGCTACTACCGGATGCCTCGGTTATTGACCGGCTGGCTGTTGGAATAATCTTTAGGAGAAAACGATTGAACACTGTCGTAGCTTCCAACAGCTAGCAACCCTCTTATATTAAAAAAAAACATAAAAAGACAATGAGAAGTTTGTAGTTCATAGCATTATATTTTTTCCTTTTTTCTTGTTACTATTAGAACTATATTTAAGGAAGGTATATATAAATAACATCTATGGACATATATTACGTTGATAGATTGATTGTCATTTAGGTCTGAATAAAAGATTCTGATTTCTATCAACCAATATTATAAAATCTCACGCAATATACGTTACGTCAGTACATAGTACACACACGCCCACACAAGTACGCGAAAGAGACGATAAAATAGTTTACCCATGCATTTTATTTCTTGGTAGCTTATGTTTTGTACTTCGCTTGGGCTTTAACCGACCCCTTGAAATCAGAAGTTGTCAGAGAAAAGCTAAAGCATTTAAAGTAAGGAGTTATATATTAAGAAGTTAGCCTTTTTTAGAAGACCTAGCTAAACTTGCTGGGGTACTTTAAACAATGGTTTTCAAACAGAAGTTTATGATTCGTGGTCTGGTTATCATGTTACGTCATGTTAATCATACGCATTCTTTTGCCTCAGTTGTAATGTCATACAAAACTTGTCTGAGTATAAGTCAAAAACGTGTCATCTTTATTGACACCGTCTTCTTTTTTTATGATGTTTTCAGCCTTTTTTCTGTCGGCAATGTCTGGATTCGTGGGATTAGAAAGATCTGCGAGACTCGATTTGCTTCCATCGGCTCTCAAAAAAGGCCGTACCAGATTCCGAACACCGTTACAGTTGCTGTCACACAAGGGCGAGTTGGGCTGCACTGTCACTCTTCGTGTTTTGTTGCCTGAGTTATAGCTTAACCACGATGTCGTTAATCTTTTACCAACTGCGTGACACGGGTTCTGAAAGAAAGGAAAAAGTGTTACTCATTGTGTGGCGCGAAATCTGAACTTGCTTTCACAGCAATTCCCCTCACTCCCCTCCTCAAGGTTGAACGGCCCTAATCGCCCCTTAGTAGATAACAAAGTTGTAGTTTGCCGTGGACTTCTTGTAGTGTTGCACACTTAGACAAACCTTGCTTTGCTTTTTATCCTTGTGTGACTCTATCAGTAGTTCTGCAATCATCACCAAGATACTGGCAACCATACCAAAGAACACGCTGTAGAACACACCGGACATGTCTGAGAACGTTAAGACCTCCCCATTGGTCTGTAGAGTGTTTGATGAACCTGTAGTGAATAGGTCCAGATGAACAGGTGAGAACAGCACTTCATAGCTTGTGTATATAGATTTGACCAGAATCTTTCACAATCCGCCCTAATGTAGTCATCCATTCAAGTTATTTTCCTTGAAGATGTAACAGGTCATTTTGTGACTAGCACCTCTCTTTATAGGTTAAAAGGTTTCCAAAATACAGAAAACTCACACTAAGGAAATCCAAGAGATATACAGTCTCAAAACGTCTCTCAAAGTATTGATAATATCTTTAAATACAGGATAGTCCCGAACTCGTAACTAATCTTGTCACTTCAGAAGATGACAAAAGGGCAGTTCTCTTGTAAGGGTCCGGATTCATACTAAGAATAGCTACCTCTCTCTCCTACACGCCAAGTATCCACAACAAAAACAACACCTTAAAAGAAAAAAAACCGAATTCTTATCCGTCATAAACATTAGCTGGATTTGTATTATGGGACAATAAGTGTTACTTACCAGAGGAGGCGGAGTTGCCACACTGGCCGCTTAACCATTTATTCTTTAAAGTTTCAATGTAGCCGCTTTGCCGCAAGTCTAGAATATTAAAACTGAATTGATGTGTGAATGGCGAGTTCTTCTTTAAACCAAACCCGTAGCCAAAACGGCCGAATTCCCTGCAGAGGTTAACGAATACTAGTTAACGATTTTTAGTAAATTGCAGAGTACATTGAGCTGGTATCTAGATACTTTTATATCTTTGATCGCCTGTCGGAATATCTTAACAAATCCATGTCTAACAACGATGCCCCAAGGACCTTGTTGTCATGGAATCCTTTTATCCATATTTTATGAACTGCCATAATGGTTGTCTTTGTACCAACCGTGGTTGCTAAAGAAGAAATTAAAGTGACAGCAATCAAATGACTTAAGAAAGGAAAACAGTAACCGTGAAAAGGAATATTCTACCAAGTTTGTAACATATGAATTATTGGTATGCAGTTAAGAATTAATAACAAAGAACGGAAAAGCATCACGGCGAATCATTGAAAACTTTTGGAAAGTTGTTGAATTTGTATCGTAACATCGTTTAAAAAGACTAAATTTTTTGTTAAAAGTCTTCAAAACACATCTTGGGGAACTAATAAAATTACATTAGCCTACCTTCCCATTACCCATCAAATTTACGCTTTGGAAATCTCTGTTGAGGAACTGTGAAACTCACCTGCCAACTGTATGTAGTGTGTCGCACGGCAACTGTTTGACGTGGTACTCTAGTATGACGGAATCGTAGATCAGCGCATAATTGCCCTGTCTAACCCGCTGTACTCCCTCACTCGAGTTCTTTGTTAGGGAGCCGCTACTGCTCATGTGCTCCCACATTGTCACAAATGTTGGATTGCTGGAGGTCTGCAGTATCAGTACGTAACAAACCAATATATCGTTATATGGAAATTACGAAAGGATTGTGTTATGTATGAATTCAATTTTGTGAGCTCTTGTGGTTTCAATGCATTTTTCTGTGGATATCCTTTACTTCTAAACCTAGTAGGAATCGATAAAGAAAACAAGGAATGCGTTGATCAAAGTATAAAGTTGCTAAAATCACAAATTGTTAAAGCCAAGATAGACGCATTTCTTACTACTGATTATCTGAGGAGACAATCTTGTGGTCGAGGGATTTGAACTTCGATTGAAAAAGCAGGAGTGTCCTGGAGAGTAAGCAGCAACTGATTTATCAAGAGTATCCAACCTTTTGTACTTTTTGTAATCTAAATACAAGCTTAACAGGAGTTATTTACTAGCTCCTTATTAGCTTCCATACCTGGAAGTACATTTGAGCCTGGCCGTTCGCTGGTAGGCCATACTCGATCTTTGTCTGTCGGGCTAAATCTTCCACACCATTTATTGGCGACACAAACCGCTTGACAATCAGGAAAGAGGCAAGGTTGGCAGTGTAAGTTGCACCTGGTGTTAAGCGACTGGGTATTAGTCAACATATAACAATATAAACTAGACATAAAAATGTATATCAGCAGGTTTTGTATCCAACATTACAAACTGAAGCACTTCGTGATCATGGACACATTACTTACAGCAGACTTCGTAACCAAGGCAACATTACAAAGTGAAGCACTCCGTAACCAAGGCAACATTAATAAACAGTGGATTTCGCAACCAAGGTAACATTACAAAATGAATCACTTAGTAACGAAGATAACATCACTAAGTAATGGACTTCAGAGCCAGTTGCAACAACACGCCAACGAAAGAAAAACAAGAAATATTGTACAATTTAAACTGGTTCTCCTGTCTATCAAGCGCACAAGTTTAAATAATCACTCAGGCGGATATTTGATAAAGCTAAGAACATTATCGTTACACGTTGTAATAAATGTTTAAATAAATTCACGAGTTTGAGCGCTGCCAATCATTGCACCTATTTTGCTTTATTGAGCTTCACTATTAACTTAGCACTTCTCTCCTTACTAATTATCAGGACTGCAAACCACCAGAATCCCACCGCCACCCTGCCAGATAGGGAGACTGGGTGCATTACATCCGGGCCTTGACTGACGTAATAAGAGAAAGATGACCAGATGGCGTTAAAGAATCTCAAATTGTTTTTTGTCGCATAAAACTCAGCTGGCATTTTGTCACGGTCCCGATACTGAGCGTACCTAGTCAAGAGAGCGAAAAGTGTTAACAAGTTAATTTATCATAATACTCATCAAAATTGGCAAAGTAAAGATAAAAGGCTAAAAGTATGATCAAAAGTTAATATCCAAACGTTTTAAACGTAAAAATCGTCAACATCGGTGAAATGAAACTTGATTGCGCTAGTTTTTCTGGAAACCTTGCTAATTATACTCAAGTTTGTTTGAATGTCCCTCTGTATCTTGTAAAATTGAGTTAGACGAAGGAGGCCGCATACTAGCTGTGCGATTTTTGTGCCCCTTCCACTATATATGATGAATGTAAGAACAAAAGAACTCGCGTACCTTCCGTGGTAGCCGTACGGGCTAAACGTTGAGTGTAACCACAGACACACACCCACTCCAACTGTGGTGAGAACGATTGCCAGCCACAGGTTGGTGTTGAAAGGCTTCAAGAAGGAAAAGACTTTATATTCGCTGTCTACCTCCTTCTTCATTAGAATCGTCAGCCCGATGTTCATGAAGGGTTGTGTGAAGTCGATGACTGCCTGGCGTTGGGGATTGATTGTGAATGAGCCCACTGCCAAATCAGCTTGCTGAAACCAAACAAACTGGTTTTTGTTTACTAAATCAAGAAATGTTGAAAAGTTATTCTGTTCAAACCCGAAGTTCATCGGAATTCATTCATCGGAACTATTAACTAAACAATGTACAATGGAAGAATGAAAGGGCAACGAGGCAGTGAAGAACTAATAACGAAACAGTGCCATGGTGGACTTGCTGGTTTAAATTGGGGTTCATTCCAGATAATCTCTTGAGCACCGTTTCAATGTAGGTCTGTCCGGCGTGGAAAAATGTCGGATCTTTCAACCTGCACAAAAAACCAAACAAAGCTAAAATGGAGCGTACCTTACACAGACATGCAGTGTCTTTCACACTCAACGGATCTGCTGTCTTATGAAGACCTATGTCTAAATTGCTGCGTTTTGCAAAACGCAGAACATGAAAGGAGAGAGGACCTCAATACGAAGAAAATATTAAAAGTTTTTCTCTTCCTAAAACTTTTTTTTGGTCAGAGAGTGACATTAAGGCTATCATTTGAAATTAACAGGAATAGAGCTCTAGAGACCAAAACGTTTATGGCAACGTTTGGTACAATTCACAGTTCGATTACTGTGACACTGACACAATGTAGTCGATGAAAAGTGTAGCTTGTACTACACTTAGCAAGCTTACCCCATCCATTAGAGTTCGAACCATTCCACTCCACTCGAGTGTGTGAATATCTTTTGCACCATAACCGTTACTAGGAGAAATCTGGATTATGTAATTAAACTTCATTTTTTCTTTAAGTTTGTTTATCAGGTCAATACAAAACCCTTGATAATGTTCCTTGCCATCCCTTCCTTCCTTGATGAAGACAAACGGATACTCCTAAAACAGACGGGTGGAGAGATTGTGGAGTGAATACCCAACCATTTGTGTAATAAACATAACTAAAATGATAAAAATCGGTGACAACAACAGAAACGGTAGTAGTAGCACTGACACTAACGGCGACACGTTAATACCTGTTAACTGTAACATTGGAAACAACAACACAGAACAGAGTTTAACTGCTGTTAAGATTATCACATTGACCGTGTCCCATTTATTACATCTGTTGTTGTTGTGTTGCACGTCAGATGGTTCAAGTCAGTAGTGCGGCGACACCAAAGAGTAATCCACATTTCCGAGAGGAGTGGGGGCAAAGGGGGGGACTGGGTTTGGGGTTGCCCGGCTTGTCTCGGGTTGTTTCGTTCTCTCTGCTACTGTAGTTCCCTCGGTAGCTCAGTGGTTAGAGCGCCTGCCATGTGATCGGGGTGTCGTGGATTCGATTCCCGGTTTCTCTTACACTTGCCTTTCCTTAATCACAACACGTCGGAGTTTGACCTCTCTGAAGATGATCACAGAGTTCAGCCGAGTTTAAAACTTTGTAACGGAAGAATGATCATGTTAATCAAGATTCTATATAGAAAGTTGACAGCAGACAAAAGTTATCAGGGGGGGGCTGTTGACAGAATTTATGAAATGTGAGTAAAGTGTTACTTTATTAGACATAGGGCTTGTTAATCGATGATTAATAAGATACTTTACGTCCGTCTATTGAAAGCTTAGCACGAGAGTGTACTCACGATTACGGTAACCAAACGGATTGTAGTGTTCTCGATTATGTTGGCCGTGTCCGAGGGCACAGCGGTGGAGCCCGAAGGCCAGATAACGGGTTTGGATCTATCCATCTTGACGCCAATTTTTGAACTCCATTTGCCAACCTAGATATTCAGTACAACCATACTAAGACACAACCTTTTTACTGCATAGTTTACTGCTGTTTTTGTCTAGCTTCTTTCAGGGGCAGGGCTCTTGCTGTGTGCTGTGTTTTTTATCTCCCTATTCTCCCTATGTTTTTGTTCCATCGTTTTCTTTGTAACCGATTTAGTGTATTTTTACCGAGTGTAACTTGTCTTTTGTAACTCCTACTGTTGCAGTTTGCCAGTGTAGCTCGTTCACCACCTTTCACTGCATCCTCTTGTGTAAACCACTATACTTAATGTCTTCCATGATTATTCACAAGTTTGCAAATGAACACTCTTAACAAAAGTTTAAAAGAATGAGCAGCGGCGTTAAAAAGAAAGAAATTTTTAGATCAACAAGTAACTTGTTTGATGCATATATATATTCAGTTCAGATGCATATTTTGTTTCAGTAAATCATTCCTACCTTAACGAAACCCGATCTTCCAAGGTTGACGATGTCATATTCTGCAAACGTCGGTGATCCGCTAGCATCAAAAGCGATTGGGCCCATCACACCAGTTGCGTTAACCTATGTAATGAAAATAAAAATATTTAAGTGAGTCTACTCCAAACGAAGAATATGGAGCATCAGATGCACAAATTTCAGAAATTGCCGCACTCCATTTTTCTTGTGATGGCGGAAATCCTGGGAAATCTAGAAGGCGAACTTCGTTTCCAATATTTATATCCTTTTTACAAAATTTTAGGTAAAATGACAGACTTATAGGTGCTCAAAATAACGTAGAAACTATGCGAGTTCAGTTACGACAAGTATTTTTACAATTTTATACAATATAATAAGTAACGTTTGCAATAAATAATCATCCAATCATATATACCTAAATGGGATGACTTAGCAAAACTTGTATCAAATATGCATCTGAAATAATTCCAAATAGTAGCAGCAGTTAAATTTTCAACAAACCGCGAAATCGAATAGTGCGTTCTGCCCATAAATGACAAAAAAGTTCAGTCCGCTGTTGTTTCAATACCAAAACGAACCATTTATAAGATTGCAAATACGATAGTTTTGCCAAGATCGACGTAAGGAGGGTCAGCTTGGGG
>JAOBAT010074135.1:9212-21056 GCA_026413305.1 Hydrozoanthus tunicans | reverse complement strand
AGGGAGGGAGAGGTCATTTGAGCATTCCAAAGACTATTTTCACTCTGACCCAACTGATAACTATGAAACTTGGCTCGTCTGGTTTCCATAAAAAACGTACAATCGTTAGGAGATTTTGCTTTATCTTCCCTTGGTTGTTAAAGACAGTTAAAGATATCTAATAAACATTTCTTGTATCTCACTCACTCTCATAGCAGAAAATTTGTTCTAAATCGATCTAAAGTGCTTGTCTTGTGGTGTTTTTATCTTCGCATTCATTCATACGAGAGAAAAGCAATTTTTCTAGTTTTCTTTATTATTAAAAAACGCTAGAACGTATTTACAAAGTATAACCTTCATTAAATCTTTTCATTGAAATAACGTACTCTGTATTCCTTCTTACTCATTCTCGACAAACATGGAAAGAATGTATAATTTTGAAAACTTTATCGTAAAAAAGTTGCGTAACTTGTGTTTATTTTGTTATTCAAACCCGAGAGTGTAAGAAACTTTGACTCGTTCAGTTGTTCTTATTTTAAATAAACACTACAAACGTAAAAGATTTTAGTTCAAAAGTTAAAGAATTCAATCAAGATTCAAATCAATTGAAAACAAAGTGTAAAAGAAAAAGTAAGAAGTACTGATAAATGCCGGACTGGGCAGGTTTGTTTTTCATTTAAATGTTAAATGAACCTTTTATCATTTAAGGGGAGCTTTAAGCGAAGGAAGGAGAGAAAAACTAGGAGATGAACCGCTGAGGAAGAGAAAGTAGCCATTTGTCAGAGAATGACTTTTCTAGGGAACTGATAATTATCTGTTTAATTAGTATTATTTTATGTGCGGTATAACATTTTTCATAAAATTTTAACAACAGTTAAGCAATTTGATAAAAAAGACGTTATTCGCAATTATTGCATAAAGCTCACTTATTCTTTGTAATTAATCAAGATCTATCTCAATAACTTGAGTTGGTATTTTCTTCTCTTGAGCTTTGTCTTGATTGTTCAGCCGTTTTCGATTATTCTGTTTAATGACGTAATTAAAATTCAACTTACTGCAAAATGGAAATATTTTAGCATTCCTTGACACTCTTATGATGTTGTATGTCAAGTTTGCTATAAGTCCCAGAATCCCGAGCAAGACAAGTGCGTCCTCGATTATTGTGACCGTAAATGCTAATTGATATAAGGTCACGTGACAGTACAGTGGGTTCGTGACGTCATCATGGACGGGCCTTTCAAACCGCAAGATCCACGTGTTGCCGAGTGTTGTCCAAACGGCAAGGAAACAGTTTATAAGGAAAGCGATCCCTCTTCTTGTCCTTATTTGGGAGTTTTCAGGCTCGTTTACTACAAACTGGCACAAGAAGTGAAAGAAAATATTGGCTACCACCAGAGCTCCTTTGACGATGAGATAAATCGGTATCATGGGCTGGTACGGACAGCTGTGTTTGTGTAAGGTTCCTGCGAGATACAGAAACAATTTTATAGATACAAACACTTCACGCTCAAAATGCCCCTATTTGGTTTCTATTAGAAAAAAAAACCCTGACATTTATTATTGTACCCTCTTAAATGTTAGTTTAATCTTCTTCTTCTTTATTTCGGACCCCCTGAAGGAGGTGAGTGGCGGGGAGAAACTTATTAGAGAGGAGGGGCTTATTAGAAAGGGGGGGGCTTATTAAAGAGGAGGGGCTCATTAGAGAAGAGGGGCTCATTAGAGAGGAGGGGCTTATTAGAGAGGAGGGGCTTATTAGAGAGGAGGGGCTTATTAGAAAGGAGGGGCTTATTAGAGAGGAGGGGCTTATTAGAGAGGAGGGGCTTATTAGAAAGGAAGGGCTTTTTAGAAAGGAGGGGCTTGTTTGAAAGGAGGGGCTTGTTAGAAAGGAGGGGCTTATTAGAGAGGAGGGGGCGGGGCTTGTTAGATCGTTTACGGAAAACAAATACTCCATCAGAAAACGTTGGTTAACTTGGTTATCTGTGTTGTAGAATTATCAAAATTTTTGAAACCCTTTTTTTCCCATATCTCCGCATGATCAACTCCTCATCGCCCAATACGCTATTGATGTGATCGTTGTTACCAAAAGACTGTGAGAAATGTATCAGACACAGGCCGTTGCGCATTTCGACAGTGAAAGTCAGTGTTGAACTTAAAAGAACCCAGGGTTTTCCAGGGCTGTTTTTTTCGTCTTTTTCCAGCGTTTTTCCAGGTTTCTTTAAACCCAGAATGAAAACAGTAATGTTCATAATCACCTGTTTAAACAACTTTTCTTTCAATAGTTAATATCCTGAAATTCGTCGTCATTGAACTTAATATAATTATAACGACATGCAAAAAAAAGTCTAAAATCTTAGTTGTTCCTCAAAAGAAAAAAAACATTATTTGGCAAATTTAGTTTTTTAAATAAAATTCAGTGAAATTTTCCAGGGCTGAGTAAAAAATTTCCAGGGCTTTTTCAGGATTCCCAGGGTCCGTACAAACCCTGTGTTAAAGTGCCTATGAAGTGAAAATTTTTATTACTTCCTTGGATAAGCCTTGCTAAATGAGGCATAGCGGTCTAATTTTTTTTTCAAAATCTTGTATGGTTCTTGAAATATAAACATTTAAAGTTCTCAACTGATGACGTAATGTGGGGTTCCAACAAATTTACATTTTTTTTTATTTCTGCAGCCAATCTATAATCTTTCAATGTATTTAAGCCAAACTTGGGCTGCTGATGTATCTCAAGGTAGATAGATCACCACTGCAGGTTTGGTTCAAATTTGTCCAAAGGCTATGGATTGGCAGCAGATATAAAAAAAATGCAAATTTATTGGAACCCCACATTACGTC
Organism: Hydrozoanthus tunicans; assembly: GCA_026413305.1. Classification (NCBI taxonomy): domain Eukaryota; kingdom Metazoa; phylum Cnidaria; class Anthozoa; order Zoantharia; family Hydrozoanthidae; genus Hydrozoanthus; species Hydrozoanthus tunicans. Next base: position 18,245 of record JAOBAT010074135.1, on the reverse strand, counting down.
ATTAGTTGAGAACTTTAAATGTTAATATTTCAAGAACCATACAAGATTTTGAAAATTTTTTTCACCGCTATTCCTCGTTTAACAAGGTCTATCCACGGAAGTAATAACATTTTTCGTTTCAGGGGCACTTTAAGGTAGCAACACCAATAATTGATGCGTGTGTATATACATACATACCGACTACTATCATTGAAATCTCAAGCACAGTGATTGGTACGAGGACCACCCATAGGGCTGGAAACAGAAACGAGAGAAAATCGGTATCAACGCAAATACTGGGGTAAATAAAGCACACAGTAGGTCTGGGTTTTGTTTCTACCAACTAAGGAACAAATGTATCAGTAACAGATTCGAAACGTCCCGAGTGGAAACTGAAATTTAAGCCAGCTTAGAAAAGAAAACAAGATATTGATAGATAAAATCTCTAAAACGTTTTACGGTTCACGCACGCGTTTAAATTAAAAAACACATTCACGCTTTGCTCTCTCTTGTGGAAGGCTTCATCAGAAAGAAGACTGAAGGCCCCTTCCACAAGAGATGGCAAAACGTAAACGTGTTTTAAATCTTAACGCGTGCGTGAACCGTAAAACATTTTAAAGATTTTATTTTTTTATCATGTTTTGAAGATAGTAAGACATTGAAAGAATCAGAGGAAGTAGCCGAAGAAAAAGAAGCAAAAAAATAGAAGAAAAGAAACGATTGAAGGTAAGAGAACGTAGCAGAAAAAAAGGGAAGGGAACAGAACAGAATAGAATAGAATATAATAAAATAGAGTAGAATAGAACAGAATAGAACAGAACAGAATAGATTAGAAAAGAATAGAATAGAATAAAATAAAATAGAATAGAATAGAATAGATTAGAATAGAATAGATTAGAATATAATAAAATAGAACAGAATAGAACAGAATAGAACAGAATAGAATAGAATAAAATAGAATAGAACAGAATAGAATAGATTAGAATAGAATAAAATAGAATAGAATAGAATAGAATAGATTAGAATAGAATAGAACAGAATAGAATAGATTAGAATAGAATAGAACAGAACAATATAATAGAACAGAACAGAATGGAATAGAACAGAATAGAATAGAATAAAATAGAATAGAATAAAATAGAATAGAATAAAATAGAATAGAATAGAACAGAACAGAACAATATAATAGAACTGAACAGAATAAAGAAGGGAACAGAACGGAGTAGAATAGAACAGAATAGAAAAAAATATAACAGAACTGAATAGAATAGAACAGAATATGATAATACAGAATATTTAACAATTATTCCAAGAGCGCGCGTTGGATATGAGATGGTTAATAGCCAAAGAGGCGCATAGCGCCGAGTTGGCTATAAATCATAATAATTGTTTTATTAAATTTAATTAGTTTTCTAAGCTCTTCCATACTTAAAGATAACAGCTAGGTTTTATTCAGAACCTATTTTTTGGCTTTGCAAACCCGATAGTCAGTTTCCATATTTGGTGAACTCCGAATATGAGCTGATAACCGAGATTGAATGAACCAATCAGAACGCGCGAATCGCAATATTCGAGATTGAAAATTTAATAAAATAGAATAGAAAACACTAGAGCAGAACATAACAGAGTATAACAGGACTGGCTGAATATAACAGACTGAACAGAACAGACTAACAGCATACTAAAAAAGCAGTCAATCGGGGACAATGGTTAACTATGCTCAACCTTTTTATCTCCATACTTAGGGATCTTAGACAAACAAACTATTTCAGTGAAAGTACTCTTTTGAATAAAAGTACGCGCCAGTAAACATGACATGTCGAATTATTGGTTTAGTATTTCGTTCATAGAATCTTTCAGGGGCTTTCCCACACTTTCCATTATAAACTAAGCAGCTTGTGACATCAAATTCATTTACTCTTTTTGCTGTTTGCTTAGAAGGGGAAGAGCAGCGAAACTCATTTCTAAGTCCTGCGACATGTTTGTTCACGTACTTGAAAGCAAACCTTGTCAAAGCAGCTGTCTTTAAGCGCGCAGCTGCACGGGCCTTAATTGGACAAAAGAAAAATGAAATTAAAATCCATATTTCATAATGCGTCTTGTTTAGAATTGTCTGAAATAAAAAGAGTGATATTGATAGGACGTAAGTGAAAACAGATCAAAACATCTGCTAAAAGAAAATTTCATCACTTTTTGAAATTTTGTGTGGACGTGTGACTTAAGGTACACACAAACTTCACACAAGGCACATAATAAACATGTAATCCTATACACAGAGAAAAATTTTCGAAATAGGAAAAATGATAATTGGACATATAACCTTCATCCGGAAAATGCACTGATGTCTAGAAAGATAAATATCATTTCGTTTCAATATAACCTTTCAGTTTTATTTCTTTTTGTCCTCTGTATATTTACTACTGGCTGTGTGTTGCTTGTTCGTGGCACAATAAAAAGTCTGTTACACCAAGATTCTGTTTCATTGCATTCAGATTTTATTCTATATGGAAAAAAAGTGTGATCGAAGTAGAGCAAATTTATGAGATCAATTTTGTTGTTTTTAAACTTGAATATAACAGAAGTCATAAAACATGCAGATAAAAAGAAGTTAAGATCGTTCAACACTATAAACACGTCAGCGTGGGACAAAACTTCTCCGAATAAAAGAAACCCAAACCCGAATTTGCATATATCTGTTTAAAGGTCTCAAACTGCATGTGATGTATCGTCTCACGGCTTATCCTGTTGCAAAAAAAAAAAAAAAAAAAAAACAGAAAAGCAAAACAAGAAAAAAGATTAATTTTATCTTTGGTCTAGAGAAATGAGTTGAGCTAGTTCAAAGAGCAGGCACGGTAAAATTCTTAAAGGTAAAAACGAGCCCAAAAAGCACAGTATAAAAGACAACAAAAAGAATTCTGTAATAGTCAACACAGCTCATCTGTTTAGTTCTCAGATTACACAAGGCAACTCATGGACAAAATATTACGGAGTTCAAAAATTACTCACAAAATCAGCTACTTCAACACAGCACAATCATTGTTGTACTTTAGAAAAGTCTACCAACCTTTTGTATGACAAAACTTGATACGTTATGCGTAACCACAAAGAACATAAAAAAGAACTTTGCACCAAAAAGAAAGCAATGACATCGACTCAAGTCACAAAACAGGGAGAAACGCAATGTAACTAGTTTTATCGTTTTCCGAGTGTCTAAAACTTGACTGTACTTTTTACAGACATCCAACTTGAAATACTTGTTGTGTGTGTAAAAGTTTCAACTATAATCAAGCGGGTTTCAAGTTCTTCTGTAGTACCAAACCTGTTCTCCAAGGGCCTTGCCGCGGAAAGCCTGACATGACACGGCATTGGCAGTTTTTATCGAGCCTCAAGCGGACTGAACACGATAAACTGTCTCCATAAACTTTACGAACTGGATTCGCTTCCAACTGTTGCTAAGCTGCCGGAAGCCCTCAAACAAATCTATCTGAAAGCGGTTAAATAACTCACAACCTAAACGACAGTACAGACTGAAGATTATGTGGAGTGGCGCTTTGTTTGAAGTTAGTCAATAAATTGTTATTTTTTCGTTTTTATTTGCCAATATGCGCTGTAATGGAGCGAAACTGATTGTTACTCTTACTTGGAGTCTTGAGACTAATGAAGTAGCGTAAAGCAATTATCATCCAATATTATCATTTCAATCTAGGAATCTTGGACGGAAAACGCGCTCTTTTCAATCTAAACTTCCATAATCGTTAACTAAGATATACAAAAGTATTTAAAATATATTTAAGCTCTTTTAATTGTCGGCCTGAACAAGCTGTAGTTCAATACTGTGCTTAAAGTAGATTTAGATTGGATTATTTGTATTTAGTTTAGCACTAGCCAACAAATACTTTTTCTGACATTCTCGGTAAACTTTCTCTTTTAGTAAGAATGGAAAAGTTTGCAAAAGTTTAATTTCGTTTTTTATTACTGAATAAATATTATCATACCGACACTTTATCGAAATTTCAGCTTCAACTTTTCGCCTAACCCTTAAACTTGATAATCACTATAACCTTAAACATATACGAACTCATTGAATTTAGCAGCTAATGCAATTACTAATTTTAAGTCAAAAAAATTTTTTTTTCAAATAAATTCATCAGTAGTAGTTTAGATTATTTAGACTTGAATAAGGCATCGACCGACTCAAGATTGGTTCTTAGAAATTAGATATTGTCACTGCGGACGACCAAAAGAATATTTTCATTGAAGGCCTTTGAACTCTTATCAACTCCAACAAATTAATTGGCTCACCGGATGAACAAAATTTTGATTTATACAAGTATTCAAATCATCACTGGCTCTCTGCACGTAAGAAGTCGATTCCTGGTTAAGCGAAAATTTTAACCTGCTATTCGAGCAATGAATTTTTTTCCAACTCTTTCTAAAAACCTTTTTCCTAAATCGGTCCGAAAAGAAAGAGAGCAAAATTCCGGCCTATTGACAAGTCATGGAGATCAGTTGTGGTGATACTTCATACAGTCCCAATTTTAAAGGTCCTTGGCTCAATACTTGAATGAGTGGTCTTTAATTGTTGAGCAGAAACGACATAGAAAAGGCGTTTGTACAGGTTCTTAAAAGATAAAGTAAAACCTTTGGCAGCAGTTTACGTATGGAACATTTACAGTTGGGAAATGTTAGAATAGGGTTTAAGGGTTAGTAGTTGCATGAAAGACACACAGGCGGCAGGTTGGCTGTTGTACCCTTTACTGACCCACTGACTGATTCACAGTTAGCAGCAGCGCGAAGCCGACATTTGAAAAAAAACTTTATGCCCGTAATGCAGAAACAATACTTAAACTTAAACTTATTTTATTTATCGTCGTTACGCTGGGAGTGGTTGCCCATTCTCCCAAGCCAGTGGCTTTTGTTTAATCGCTCGACGGCACAGATCTTGGCGTGAAAAGTATTCAAACTCGGTGGGTCTAGTGAATCTCGCAGGCGAAAAGAAAACATTAATTCAAACCTTTCGCGCCTAAGGGCATGATTTAATTACGAGCTCACAATCCAATTAGCTTTACTTTTTCAATTTTTTTTGTTAGCAACGCAGTGGCCGAGTGGCTAGCGGATTCGGTTCTTCGACGTAATCCTTGGGTCCCACAAGTAGCGGCCGTTACACCAGTCATATCTACCTAATGAAAATGTCGAACAAACACTGTAAAACAAATGAAAATATGTTGAGACGCTACTTATATTCGTTTAGTTGCGTTTGAGAAAGGTGAACACGAACTAATCTCGCTGTTGATAAATCCTGAGTCTTCAAAGTCGGCAACGGGAGTTGAACAGAGAGAACCCACCTCTGGAGTGAAAGGTCCCGAGCACACTTCACTGATCTGTGATTACTTCTTGTGATAAAATCGAGGCTGTGTCGGTGTATCGATGAAAAAAATTGTTAAGTTTGACACCGTAAAACGAGATAAACGTACTGAGCTTTCGGAGTAACTGTCCTTCGTCGTAGTAAAAAACTGTGGAGAGGCGAGTGAAAAGTAGTTTGCATATAAACAACTTTTCACTCGCCTCTCCACAATTTTTTCCTCCGACCGAAAGGTCAGTACGTTTATCTCGTTTTACGGTGTCAAACTTAACAATTTTTTATACATAATTACTTACTTCTTGTTTATTTCTTGTCAAACTGTTTGGTCACCTCTGTTATTTGCAGAATAGAAGAAAGTCATTTCTGTTTCTTTTATTTTCGAACTCCGTAGTTCTTGTATCGAATAGTAAAATTGAACTGGGTTTAATGAATAGCAGGTCGCAGTATGTGAGTAATGATTCGAGTATTGTGACAAATCGGCAATTAATAGATATAAGGTATGCTGGCGAGAACTGTTTCAACAGAACGTAAACACGACAACTCTAGTTACTGGCCGTATTGTCCTCACTCATGAATAAGTCATTATTCCTTTAAACAAAGAGAAAGTTGTTTTCAAACCATCGCTGACGAGTTCTATCGTTGATTCGTTTGCTCGTTCAAAAAAAGTTGTGAAAGTTTGTGGTTTCTAAAGTCAACTTTAGCCAAAATTGTTCAATCACCTTTATTCGTCAATCACAGCGTCCAAGCTGCGTAATAACAGGAGTGCACTTTTAGTTATTCTAATTGAATCATTAAACTTGAAACCAATCGTTGGAGTATAGAACTGAGAGCTCGGTTAACTTTTCAAGGTATAAAAACGAAAAGTTCGAAACAGGAAGCCCGATCCGAGTTCACGCAGCAAGTACTCTTCTCCATTCGTTCCGGGCAGATTATGTAACCAACAGCAGTGAAGAGTTTTGAAGCATAGAGTAGATTTTTGAACTTCCTTTCATTTTTACGAAAAAATTAAGTTTCTTTCTCTCTACTTTTTATCTCCTATCTTTAAATAAAAAACTTGGTTTAAAGCACGGCTGCTGATTTTGATGTAATAATTGTCACGTATTCAAAAAAAAAGTTTGGTTCAAAAACACACACGGATTTCATGTACGAAGTTTTCGACCGCACCATTTGAATGTTCCTCCTAGTCTTTTTTATACTCCTTTAAACTGAGACTTGAGTATCCCCAGCGGAACAAGATGTTGCTGTATACAGTGTTAAGATCCGAAAAAAAAGCTATAAGCTTTTAAATTCAAAGTCATACAATTTTACAATTAGCGATGTTTCATAACAAGATTCAAAGAGTTCGATACAAAGTTAACGGGTGGCCGTTAATCAATTACAGAAAAATATTTCGGCAGACTCACCGTTTTCTCTTTTATGAAAATCATTTCCCCCACTTGCTCCTCCCGAGCCTCTCCCAATAGCGTTTTGTGGTATTCCTGGCAAAACTGCATTGTGGTGACTCATCAGGCCTCGCGTAAGAGTCGACATTGTGAGAGCGGCTTTAATTACTCACACGCGTTTAAGGCACAAGCCTTATTCAATGTCAAATTCTCCGTCCTCAGTTAAAAAGTCAATTTTGTTTGACAAAATTCAAGGGCAAATTAAGATTTACTTCAAGCAAACTTGAAGTGTGACTCAGTTGGCCTTGACTTTTCAACCATCGATATTCTAGTGCATGCTACTGGGTATAGGTGTGAGCATCAATAATAATAACATGTAATATGTATTTGAGAACCCTGTTGCTATGGTAACAGTTATTGGGTTTTAAACAATCGCAGTGTCTCGTATTGTGCATGTTTCAATTTTTTCTATCCGATGATTTAAATATTTCGAAGAAACTCCGAACAGCATAACAGATCAGTTTTGTCAAAGATAAAACATTTAGAAGCAAAAGCAAAACCGAATTACACCAAATTCAAACTTGTGGCTGAGAGCGAATATGTATCAGGCAACCTTAGTACTGAAGAAAGACCTTTATTCGGTGTTTTTCCTTTTTCAGGAAGTGTCATCAAATTAAGTAATGGACAACGGAAATAAGGGGGAACTAAACATGATTCTATCTTTAATCAACGTCGCTCGTAAATGGTTAAATATTTATGATGAACTCGTTTCAACTGGAAGAACTCCAACCTGTCGGGATTTTAACGTTCAAGTCTCAACACTAAAGTTGTTGTCATGGTTTGAACAAACAACAAATTTTAGAACCAGGCGAAGCAATTTTTTTTGGTAAAGTAGCCAGTAAAACTAAGTTTGGGGCCAATATGTCTAAAAGTTTTTTTTTCTGAAGTAATGCATTGAGGATTTCCTTCGTAACAAACACGGTAATAGTTGAGAGTTTCCCTTGTAACAAAGGCAATGTAAATAACCGACTGCGAGTTGTTGTCAGAAGCTGGCGCATTTGAACAACTCCACAGCGTCTGTGATCAATTCCTTTCGAGTTTTGGAAGTAACAAACTTGCGAACGCATTGAATGGTCCTAAACAGCTCAAGCGAAGATATTTCCTTCGTTTTCAGATAAAAATAAGTAAAACGCGATAGCTTTCTGAGACAGAGAGCGATGACTGCAAAGCTCAACAAAATAAGAAATAATTCAAAAATGGAAAAAATATACAACAATAAACTCTCGTAACAATAACAAGGAAGTATTGCCGAAATATTACTCAAAAAATAAAGCTCGCAATTGCTTATCTTTTTTTCTCCAAAATTTCAAGTTAAGGTACAAAGAAAATCCTAATTTCACTCCCACTCACCAGAATCAACAAATTTATATAACAAATCTTGCATAGTACTGGGCTGCAAGACAGTATTCAAAATCGTGTCTTTTTAACTCGCTTCCTGATTTTGGGCGAAATACACCAGTCTCCCGAACTCATTCTAAGGCATAAATACCACCAATCTGCAGTAGGGAGGGAGGCCTCTCTCTCACTTATACTCCAGCACTTAATGGTGTCGATCTAAATGCATGTCTTTGTCGAAATGCTTTAATTCTAGATACATCAGCTACATCAGGTTTGAAGGGATTTTAAAAAGCCTGTACAAAATCTTCGAGTTTATTTGAATTACGGCCCAATCACACGAATCTTGATATTTATCAGTTACATTGTCGTGCCGGACTCGTCCCTCGGTCCCCATTAACTCAGTATTATCCGCTCACGGAAACCGCATCTTTCTGGAACCGCTTTTCGGAGTGAATGTTATTTATTTTATAATCCGCTGGTGCGTGGGTTCGCGAGGACACAAGAAAACAGCGGCTCCATCAACTCGATTTGCGCATGTTCTCTAGCTACAAGTTACCAGTTTTAAATCGTCCTGGCCGGCGTACTCTAGTGAGCCCTCTGAACAATTTTTCTCATATTCCCCTTTTATTATATCTTTAACATGTAAAACAAATAAAGGAGTCGTTTTAAAAGTCCAAATTCTGTTTTTAGAACACGATACCTTCAAAGAGGTATGGTAGCTTTTTCTGAAATTTGCTTTATATATATATATATATCAAAATGATAAGCACCAGTTAAAAACGGGAAACGAGATATCAAACAGCAGGACACGGAATATCAAAGAGCGGGACATGGGATATCAAAGAGCGGGACATGGGATATCAAAGAGCGGGACATGGGATATCAAAGAGCGGGACATGGGATATCAAAGAG
>JAOBAT010074124.1:0-21058 GCA_026413305.1 Hydrozoanthus tunicans | reverse complement strand
GGATGTAAATGTCAAATCCGTAGGCTTGGTTCGCAGTTGGCAGGGCTATTGTTGTTCTTCCATGTTTAGTCCACTGGTCTACAGGAAACTTCAGAGGCTGCCTACAGGGTCTTGCCTTTTTGTAGGAAGTAGTTTTGCCGTTACATGCGTAGCAGTAGAGGAGGAGAGCACTCACACCCCCCCTCCCTACAGGCATATTAGGGCCTTAGTCACCATTGCTACGGCTATTTCGGAAACTTTTTCATTGATAACACAAATTTGCGAGCAAGCCTGTTGCATGTTCAAGCCACTGGATGAGTCACAGTGGCTTCTCTGATCATGATCCATGAGTAAAGGTGATTTGACCCTTGTGCCTTGGTTACTCCACAGGCCAACTAATCTGTCTATTGCTGCAGCCTGGCAAGGAGGGAACAAAACACAGCTTTTTTTGAGAATCAAAGTATGGGTGCAGACTGCCTCTTTTTCAACAACTTTGAAATTCCCTCGGTTTCTTAGATTTTTCTGTTTCTTCCTTTTCCTGTTTATTTTTCTTCGATTCTGGGGCTCAATTCTCTGTGCCTGACAAGCAAAGAGCTTTGGAATATTTTGTTGCTTTTTCTGTGCTGTCACCATGATCCGTGAAGAAGAGAAAAAAACTAAAAGTACCAGTTTTTTTGTTTGCACTAAAGTTAAACACATAGCTCCCATTTGACAGTCCGCTTGGTAATGTGGGAAATTTTTTTTGTTAATTACATAAGCCAAAAACAAAATGGCATTGTCCAAGGGATTGACCAGGAACAGAAATTTGTTAATAGGCCTTATTTAGTTTACGTCAAACACCACCAAGCCTGGCTTTGGAATCATGAAACTGTGAATAGTTCATAAACCGAATCCCAAAGCGCCCACAAATGAAAATAATTCCTTCATGAACATGGTTTGCACGTGAAAATGCTCACACTTATTTCTTGAATACGAGGCTTGGGGGTGAAATTGACTAGTTTGATGTCAACTTGCATAAGGCCTATTGTGTCCAATCAGTTCTTAGGTTTTCTCAAAACTGCAGCAAAATACTACACATCTTCTACGATTTTTAATAGACTTATTGTTTATTTTCTTGGATAAATATAACTGTACTTTAAATCGATGGTCGCCAATAGACTACTTGTTTTCAAAACATTTTTTAACTCGCCCAAGGGGACCCTGTGCCCTTTAATTTTCAACCCTGCTAAAGCTAATCAGTCCTCCCTTTCCAGGGAAGTATGACCCAAAATGCTTCCTAGACTCCCTTGTGCAGTGACAGCAAATAAAAGAAAAGGAAGCCGTCCCATTTCTACTGTAAGCAGTGTGGTAAGACTCTGTGCACTGCTCCTTGCTTCAAGAGACCCCATACTTTACAATGTCCAAGAACTGTTTGATAGGGTTTGTGTTTACTAAAAATTGATTTGGTATTTCTGGCCTTAAAAAATAAATACACAGTGTCGTGCATAAATTATTGAAAAGATAACTGGAGGTATTAGTAGTTTTCAATTGAAATTCTTCTGTCAAAGCAATAGTTGCTTAGTCAAAAGTTAAACTCTGAATAAGATTATCAAGAAGTATGTTTTAATGAATGACTGAAAGATAGCATGACAAAGAGCTTTGTAAATATTTTCTAAAAAGTCCTTCTAATTGTTACAAAATCCAGTCATTTTTGTGATTTACAAGCTTAGTTAGTCAATAACAATTTCTTGGACAGTTTTTTTAACTATAGTGTGGCAGTTCTTTATGTTTTTCTCATGTACAGTTATACAATATGTGGTTCTGTGACTTGCAGTGTGACATATATTGTTGTCATTTTGATTAGAATTTGAAGAAAATTTGATGTAATCTCATCCAATAGTACAGGAGAAATAACGAAAATGTTACACTACTATTGTATTCTAATAGCTAGTAGTCATGTCCCAAAAACTTGTCAGTGGGGACCTAGTTCAGGCTAAGGAATGTGCATTGAAAGAGTTGATTTTTGTTGTTAAATGATGAGATTCAAAATAATTGTTTAACACAAAGAACTACCACACTATAGCTAAAAAAATGTCCAAGGAATTTTTATTGACTAACTAAACTTTTAAATCACAAAAATGATTAAGGCAGCCCTATAAAATGACTGGCTTTTATGATTATAATCTTTTGTTAGGAAGCTTTCTGCACAATGTTAGTGGTTTTCAGAAAGGGCCTACAAACATTTATAACAATTAGAAGGATTTTTTAGAAAATATTTACACATCCCTTTTCCTGCTATCTTACAGTCAGTCAATAAAACATACTTCTTGATGATCTTGTGCAGAATTTAACTTTTTACTAAGCAATTATTGCTCTGACAGAAGGTTCAAAATTGTTGCAATCCAACATCATCATCATTAAAATACCTGCAAATGCATTAGATTCATTATTTTTTTCTTTCTGTTTATTTTGACAGCATTTTTGTTGGTCGGAGAGAAGGCAAGCGGAAAGTGCAGGCAAAGGGGATCTTCCCAGGGGCAAGGGTCTCACGGGGCCCAGATTGGGACTGGGGAAATCAAGATGGTGGTGCAGGCTCCGTTGGTCACGTTACTGATGTTCGAGGCTGGGAAATGGAGAGTTTCCGTAGCGTTGCTGGTGTGATATGGCAGTCAGCTGTAACTAATGTGTACAGAGTTGGACACAAAGGAAAGGTAAAGCATTGCCGTGTCAATTTAGGTAGTTGGTACAGCACAAAAGCAATTTTCTTGTAAAATAGCCCCAGTGAATGTCGCACGCTGATTGGTCGAGAGAGAGCAAAGGCTTCACGCTTTAACTTTAAATAACGAGTTTTTTTTGTCATAGATAAAACTGACAACAAATGAAAATGAGCCTATTAAACTATTAAACTGGGAAACCAAAACTGAAAAGATGCAGTTTGCTGCAGGCGACAAGTCAGACCTATCGAAGTTTTACAATAAATATAAGTCCTGATGAAAAATATAATGAACTCTATGAAATGGTCCCCTTTTTTGAAAAAAATGAAAAGTATCCCAGTTATTTTATTCTAACATTATTTACACACATCAAAAGCGAGGAATGTTTGAAGGGTAGCATTAACCCATACAGTCGTATTGTCGTTGGTACTATTCATTTTGTAATGTTTCAGCCTTGGGTTTGCAATTTACTTGAATTGATGTGTTGCGACAGTGCCGCTTTGTTTCATTCGATTTATGAATCGGCCAGATAGATGACAAAAAATACGTACTGAACTAACGTAATTGAAAAGACTGCTCTTTCTTTATCCAATATCTAACATGAATTTGTTATTTTGAGATTAGAATTTTTGTATAATTAACTTTTTTATTAATAATTTTGTAATTGTCATTTCTAGGTTGATATAGTTACAGTATCAGATGGTTTAGGTTTGTCTTACTACAAGGATCATTTGCCAAAGCTTGGACTGCCCTCGGTCATACCCAACAATAATGGGGATCCTTTAGCACCCCCACAGTTTCAAGTTGGTGATAAGGTACGAGTGTTGTTGAATATTGACGTATTAAACGTTATGCTGGAAGGACATGGAGGCTGGAATGCAAAAATGGAGGAGGTAAAGTACAGCTAAAGTAGTAAAACCATCTGGTATTGAGCGTCTAACTACTGCATACATAAATTGATTTTAACAAAGTTTTTTCAAAGATACTTCTTCAGAGCACAATGAACGTTTGCTTTTGGTTAAGATTAACACTTTAATTTCAGGTGCACTTTTATTGATAGTGTTCCCATGTAGGTAGTCGATAGAAAGTGTTCATGTAGGTATTCTATGGAGTGTCCTTGTACCTAGCCCTTGGAGAATAGCCATAAAGATTTCCCAGGCGGTGTTGGACACGGCTCGCAAAGCATGCCGGGAGAAATGTTCGGTTGCCCTCATTTTCGTCAGATCGCAGGAGAGTAAACATCGATTTTTAACCAGCTCATCTCCCACGTTTGAAGGCTATTTGACACTGCCTTGGGAAAGAGGAATATTTGATAACAATGTCTTAACTACCAGCTCAAAACAAGTCACGGATTACGAGTAACATTGGCCATGTTTCACGATTATCGAAATTATTTTTGACATTCACGGGGCACGGTAACAAGGTGGCGAACGAATCGCGGTTTTTTAATTTTCTCGGTTAATTGATCATGAAGTTTTAAAAAGGGCATTCACAGCTTCACGAGAAAACCCCTTGGAGAGTGTCCGTGTATGTTGCCCTTGGATAGTGTCCATGTAGAATGCCATTGGAGAGTGTCCATGTAGGATGCCATTGGATAGTGTCCATGTAGGATACCATTTGATAGTGTCCATGTAGGATGCCATTGGATAGTGTCCATGTAGGATGCCATTGGATAGTGTCCATGTAGGATGCCATTGGATAGTGTCCATGTAGGATGCCCTTGGAAAGTGTCCATGTAGGATGCCCTTGGAGAGTGTCCGTGTATGTTGCCCTTGGATAGTGTCCATGTAGAATGCCATTGGAGAGTGTCCATGTAGGATGCCCTTGGATAGTGTCCATGTAGGATACCATTTGATAGTGTCCATGTAGGATGCCATTGGATAGTGTCCATGTAGAATGCCATTGGATAGTGTCCATGTAGGATGCCATTGGATAGTGTCCATGTAGGATGCCATTGGATAGTGTCCATGTAGAATGCCATTGGAGAGTGTCCATGTAGGATACCATTTGATAGTGTCCATGTAGAATGCCATTGGAGAGTGTCCATGTAGGATTCCCTTGGAAAGTGTCCATGTAGGATTCCCTTGGATAGTGTCCATGTAGAATGCCATTGGAGAGTGTGTAGGTTGCTCTTGGAAAGTGTCTATGTTGGTAGTCCTTTGAGATTGTTCAAGAGGTAGAATGCAGGCTTAGTTTACAGTTACTTTCTTGCTTTTATACCACTTTAGTCAATCTTTTTGAAATGTATCGAGACACTTAAGCATAATTATTCACTTTTTGTGTATATTGTTAGACTTAATTTAAAGCATTGCCACTCGTGCAGGTAATAGGGCTTGAAGGAACAGTTCACAGGATTACAGAGCGTGGAGATGTTCGAGTGCAGTACCCTGGTGTTGCAAACAGATGGACGTTTCACCCAGCTGCCCTCACTAAGGTAAGAAAATTCACCATTAATGTAGTTTAACAAAACAGTAGGGTTTTTACAGAAACCCTTTTATGACGGTAACTGCAAACCAGGCAAATGAAGTTTTTACTGGTAGTATTATTTTTACTTTTTACTGCACGTTATCCAGTATTTTATCTGATACATGAAAACTAATCTATTTCTAGGTTGTGAGCTTCAACGTGGGGGATAGAGTGCAGGTTATGAGTGACAAGGGAATGGTTAAGAGACTGCAGGTTGGCCACGGAGAATGGGCAGATGAAATGGAAATGGTATGTAGAACTTACTTATTGCTTTCTTTCTTTCTTAGTAAGAAAATTGTTTATTTACTAACATTGTGACTCAGTCAAGTTACGGTACCAGTATAGCTTCTATTTACCCAAACTGTGGGTGTGCTGAAATTCGCAATACTAAAGAACAGAGAAGCAAAACGCTTTATTTAAAACTATGCTCACTATTATGAGTCAGTGTAATGAAATTCAAACTGTCTACTTTTCAAAACTTATTTTTGGAACATTATTTTTAGTGCTAAAATCAAAAAAATTATTTGTTGGTTTATTTAACAATAATACGAGCACAGAGGTTTGTTTTGTTTTGCTTGCGCAACGGTTTGCAGCTCGAAAATGATAAGAAATGGGTTGACATGTAAATCATAAACACTGTTTACTCAGGTCAGTAGGCCACGAGGACAAGATTCTATTTTTTGTTATTGTTTTTATCATCATTATTACTATTTTTTAAATTATTAATTGTGTTACATCAGTGCTTCGTATATATACGCAAGCCTGCGTGGCTTGGTCTATTTTGAATTTACGTGATTAGATTGCACCAAAAAAGACTCGAACACGAGGGTCTTGTAAAGTCGCTGTGTGGATGAGATATATGCCTGGAGAATATTGTGTTTTGCCCACACAACATACATTCCTCGCATGCATTCATAACATGTAGCCTCTAGTTGGTACTGAGGATACAAAGCAGAAAATCTACAACATTTACTGTGTCATCTGAACGTAATGGTTGCGAGTGGTTTTATTAACTGTATTTATGCATTCTTTTGTTTACCTGTTTTCTTTTAGTGCCAATCGTTGCGTTTTTTTCTTTAGTTGTGTGTTACTTGTTTGTGCCATTCTTAATCTTGATCTTCCAAATTGTATTTAAGATAATCAAGCTACCCAAAAATTTTGGGCTTATGCCTTAGCCAGTTAAGAAAGTTGTACAAATACAGTTATTGTTAAGTTTGTTGCGTGCGTTCGCCTGATAGGCACTTGGGAAAGTTGGCAAAGTGTCCAAGATTTACTCTGATGGAGATCTCCGAGTTGCTGTGGGTGGTAAAACCTGGACCTTTAACCCTGCTGTGTTGACGATAGGCACCAAAAATGCCGTTGGTCTGTCGTCCCAAACGTTCCCTTCAGCTGCCGATCCTAAAACAGGTAGGAATGTTGGACAGTGTAATTTCAAAATTTCAGTAGTTCTTAAAATTTAGATTTCTAAAATGTGAGCACGTTGGCAGTTGAAGGACCTGTGAACAGTCAGGTTTTTGTCGATTTAGGAGTTTCTTGATGTTCGTGTTCGCGCTTGTACTTTTCTTTGTCATATTTCTCAGAAAGCAAATTCTTAAACAACATTTTGTTGGGTAAGATTCTCTAGTTGTGACGTTTGAAGTGAGCAAAATTCGTAGAAAAGATTCTCTGTATAGAGAATTGATGTTCAAAACATTGTCATTTCTCAATACTTTCCGAAGAGCACAAGACCACGGACGTCCATCCCTCACTCTCTATAGGAAACTCTCATCTTGAGCTCTTGTGATGACACTTTTTCACACATGCACTGCCCCCAATCACCAACTTAAGTATGATTTGATCAGCGCTGGTTTGTTAGTGTAAATAAATATTCCTGTATATTATTACATGATATGACTGGGGCACTACAGTTCCGAGCGAGCAGAATAAGCCTGTTAAGTCATAGGCTGACAGATAACTATGTATAACTATGAGCTGCAGTAACAGCTGTTCATGGCTCACTTAAAGCAAAGCATAGAATTTGCTTTTTTTTCACCAAACCTTGAGTAAAACGTTTTAAAGAACATATTTGAACGCAGAAAACCTGTTGGTTCCCTTCAGATGCTGATTTGTCAACACTGGTACCACGTGTCAAACGTGAAGGAAAGACTGACATAGGAGCCTTGATTGTAAATGAGACAGAACAAGGGCACGCGGAGGCAGTAAAAGCTATTCTCGGTTTGCACCCCGACATGGTGGGTAGGCTGTTTCACATTTGTAAGAACCCTTAAGATTGTACTCTACTGTGTTTGTATTGTTTAGTATTGAGTTGGCATGTCTTGTTGTATTGTACGTTTGTATGTTGTACGTTTATATGGAAACACAAAAGATTCCTTAGAAACCTTTGGCGATAAGAGGTCAGTCAAAATGAAAAATGAAGTGGGAAAGAACTGTATCTGTGCAGTGAGAAATTAGCGTACATTAAAGGGCTGGTCAAAAAGTAGAGGGGGGAGAGAGAGAGTAGGCCAGAGAAAAAGAAAAAGAAAAAGAAATTTCGTTAACCCAAAAATTCATGACCCACCCCCATGGCCCAAGATTTTGGTAACCAACCCCAACAACAGCTGAATATGAACTTCGAGTCATTGCATTTCTTATCACTTTTTTTCTTTTTTATCTGTATTATAGAGTATTACATTTTTTATTAATTCTTTTCTTTTTTTATCTGTATTATAGAAGTATCATCAAAATAAAAAGAGTACACCCAAATCTTTACCAGCAAAAAACGTCAAAACTCTGACATATGTTTAGTACAGTTACTGAACCAGATGCAATCTTAAGGTTCAAAAACATATTGATACAATACGTATTTAAAAAATAAACTTCACCGTTGTTTTTTACATAGCATACTGAGGGGCAAATCGCTAACACTGCTGTCACTATAAAACTACTTCGATTTGTTCAGAACAATAATTTTATGTGGCATTTAAAAATGAACTGAATATATTGTACAGCTTTTTCATTTTTTAAAAAAATATTGATGATTTCTAATTTGCAGATTTCAGTAAAGGTTTGTATTTATATGGTTGGCCTGAGCATTTTATTATTATGCAAAGTAAAAATGTAGAACTAGTAATGAAAATAGAACTTTTAAGGTGCTAAAATAAGAAAAAAAATGAAATATGATATATTAGCAATACAGTACTTGTGACATGATGTTGTATCTATCTCTTTTAATTTTCGTATAAGTACATTTTCTATTAAATTAAGCCTAGCCAGAAACTTTCGTGACCCACCCCTACCACTGGCTGAAAATAAGGATGACCCAGCCCTTTGCTAAGGCTCGAAATTTGCTGAGCCACCTCTTATTTTCCTTCCCCTTTCTACTTTTTGACCAGCCTCACATATAATGCTTTGTTTCATGTAGGTAAATGTGAGAGTATCCGGCAAAACTCCTCTTCAAGTTGCAAGTCACAGAGGGCATATGGAGACCATAAAAGTTCTTCTAAGTTGCGGTTCTAATGTTCTGATGAAGGTGAGGCGTTACATGATATAGTTTTGGTTGCCCTGTTTGCCGTTTGGGTGTCTCCTAACCAGTATGTATATGTACGCTTTTCTGTTGATGTTTTAAGTGAATTAAACGCAAGTCAAGTAAGAGCTCTTTGTCATACGCAATTCTATTTTTCTTCAGTTACTTTTGATTTACTGTAACTTTGAGTGGATTGCATCTTCTCAATTCCCTTCCGTTGGTTTCAAAAATGTAAACGATATCTGTTGTGCTTTGGTTTTATGAAAGCAATTCCTTCCGCCTTCTCGTTCTTATGTGGGTTAAACTAGTTCACAACTAATACAGACAGGGAGGTTTTAAGTGGCAAAGAAATTTTGTACGAGTGAGAAACTTTTCAATAGTTTCCTTTATGATTGTCTTATAAAACTGGTGTGTTTGCTGTTGTAGGATGGTGAAGGTGAAACCGCGTTGCATTATGCTGCCTTTGGGTAAGCAATCTGCTATTAATAAAGTCTACGCCGAATAACTTTTCACTCTTTTGTCTCAAACATTCTGATCATTTTCCGTTAGTCTGTGATTAGTAACTACTTGTAAAAGAGTTCAAAGGCCTTGCAGCTTACAGATGTACGTGATCCTAATTCCAGTTGCTCCACTTCCAGTGCTCGACCTTGATGCTTAGCCTTTACTATAAAGATCAGGGTTTTTCTTCTAGTTTGTGAATTTTTATTGCTTTTCCCCCGCTTCAAACACTTGTTGTGATTGGATAGACGTAAAGCTTATTGTATAAAGTTGGTGATTTGCTGTACAGCCTAACAGGCAACGTTTTTTTTATTGCAGTAATAGATGTGAAGCTGCAAGAGTTCTGCTGGAGTCTGGTGCCGATCCCAATGCCACTAACAACAGCAGGTGGACTCCGTTGCAGGTGTCGGCTAGCAAGGGTCACTTGGACGTCGTCAAAACCCTTTTGAAGTTTAAGTGCAATGTCAACTGTCAGGTATTAGCCATTGATCCCTTTTGACCCTAGTGACCAACGCTAGCGAGATCTGGTGTTGATATTTATAGCTGATTCGAAACAAACTGGATAATGAATCGTGCTCATTGAACTGGCAATACAGTGCTGTCGTCGATCCTTGGATTACAAATCATCTTGCTAGCTGCTCTGCCACTACAGCATTAACTGCTAAAGTGCATATGAAGTGAAAATTTTTATTACTTCAATGGGTAGACCTTGCTAAACGAGGAATAATGATGAAAAAATGTTGCCAAAATCAGTCCTGGTTCTCGAGATATCAACTTTTAAAAATTGCATCTGATGACGTCACGAGTGGTTCCGACAAATTTGCATTTTTCTAAAATCTGCTGCCAATCCGTAAAATTTGGGTGGGTTTGAGCCAGACTTGGACTGACGATCCATCTGCCTCGGATACATCAATAATCCAACTTTATCTAAAATACACCCAAATGTTACGGATTGGCAGCAAATTTTGAAAAAATGCAAATTTGTCCGAACCACTCAAGACGTCATCAGATGAAGATTTTAAACGTAAATATCTCAAGAACCAGGAAAAATTTTAGCAAAATTTTGTCTGCGTTTTTTCTCATTTAGCAAGGTATATCCACTGAAGTCATTAAAATTTTTCACTTCATATGCACTTTAAGTAATGGTCCGCGTAAGAACGAGAGAGGTGAACGGCAATGGAATGCAGAAAGGTGCTAATTGGGGTATTGTTAAACTGTTGATCTGATTGGCTTAATTTTAAAAATGGACAATATCTTAATAAGTAAGCTGATTTATTTCTTTCCAGTCCGCTCATTTGTTCCTTTCTAATTGAAACACTTCTGTTTTTAAAATTTAAGAAAAGTATTATGTGGGTAACATTGAAAATAAAAAGGTTTTCTTCCCTTTTGTTTTTGATTGGATTGATCTGGACTGATGATTGGCTTTAATATTATAGCACAAAAGAAACATTGCTTTAAAATAGAATTTCAATGCTTTCTACTTAAAAGCTGTTGTATACTGGTCGATGTATTCTCAGTGTAAAAATGGAAGCATTCTGATGTGGGGAAAGTGAAAAGCCGCAGAACAATGGGAGGTTCTCCCGTTCTTACACGGACCATTACTTAAATGACACAATCATGTTAACTGCAGTACTAACCGAAACGGAAACTTTCATAGTTAGAGTCTGTATTTTTTTTTTCAGTTGATTTATTTGCAACGTCCTGTGACATATACAAATCCACGTTTAACGTTTTTGTTGTATAGGATTCTTACGGAGACACTGCGCTGCATGATGCTATCTCAAAGGAGAATGAAGAGATCATCGATGTGCTGTTGAACGCTCAGAACGCTGACCTCAGCCTGTGTAACAAGCGAGGCTTCAACGTGCTTCACCATGCAGCCTTGAAAGGCCACACCGCGTGAGTGTTCAATCTTTAAAGGGGAACTGAACTCTTAAATAAACATTTTTTAATTGAAATCCTTCAAGGTGTTGAGAACATACCTAAAACGTTTTTTTCTTGTGTTGCGCTTATTTTCCAAGATATTCTAGTTTATATGTACGTGTTTCGGGTCGTTTGGGGTCATTGAGCGTGGGCGCTTGTCGAATTGTCAGCGGTAAACGAAGATAACGTGTGACGTAGGTTATGGGGAGTGAGCGAGCGCTTGAACTGTTTTTATTGTCATAAGCTCGCTTCACCTTCAAGAGTGAAAGTTACAACTTACGTTGTGTGCGATATCTCACTCCAGTGGTAAATTTTTTCATTCCAAGCCAGTTCTTACGCATATCTGACGTCATAGCCTCACTCTCTCTCCGCTTAACCCCTATTTCTGAGTCTGAGGTACAATGCGGGAAGTAACATGTTTTAAACTTGAATTTCTTGAAAAGTCTGCGCGATACGAGGAATTTTTTTATTATCGTTTTCACACTCAGTTAAAGATTTTGTTTGACAAAAGTTGGTTTTAGGGTTCAGTTCCCCTTTAATGGAAAAATGTCTAGAAATATTTTTGTTCGAATCCACTTTTAGAAGACCTTGTCGTATCCATTTCCTCTTGAAAACAATTTTTTATTTAAATTTTTCCGAACTTCAGTGTATTTAATATTTTCGTTGCTTGTAATGGAACGAAATTTGCAGTGGCTATTTAGGTTTGAAATAGTCTAAGGGTTATTGCCTTTTGTTGTTAATCATTGTTATTCTTTTTACTTTTCTGTGGTTTTAGTAGTACTTAACAGTAGCAATGGCAGTAGCAGCAGTACAAACTACGTATTTTTGTAAATTATCTTCAGGACTGCCAAAAGAATTCTTCTTAAGTGCCCCCAGATGGTGAATATCAAGAAAAGTGACGGGTTTGCGGCCCTTCATCTCGCGGCTCTCAACGGTCACCACGATGTATGCAAAGTGTTTCTTGAAACTGTAAGTTTGAAATACTGGAACTGTTAGTTTGAAATACGTTCAAGGCGGGTGTTTCATTTTGATAATTGGATAGGAAGTTTAACCCTCACGGAGGTAAACAGCGTGGAGTCCTTTAGAAGTATGCTAGGGACAGTTGTTGACGGTACGTTGTAGGTAAATTCTGCGGGCTAAAGTCGTTATGTTGCTAACCTCAGGACAACTGTGATGTCGATGTGCGAAATTCCCGGATACAAACGCCTCTTCAATTAGCAGTGGACAAGCGACATGTGGCTGTAACAAAACTTCTTTTGAAACACGGTGCGCTTGTCAATGCCGTTGATAACGTTGGAGACACAGCGCTGCACGTGGTTGTGGCTTACCACTCACTAAGGAGCGCAGTGGAACCACAGGAGGTTTGTGCGTTATACAGAATTTCCGCCACTGTGCAATTCCAAATTAGGAAACTACTTTTGATAACATGGATATCTCAGTGCTTCGTTGGTTAATTGAAAAATTAAAGTCCCTATCAAGCTTTTTTTTTTTGGGATGAAAATTGTTGTCGTCTCTGTGAACTCAAAATTGAAATAACCAAAAAAGGTTTCCACGTCCAAGTTTTTTTTTAATCACAAAAAGATCGCAGTATTAATTTTGTCCGAGAAAGCCGGGACTGGTAACATATGACAAAGCAGCAGTGAGTTATGTGGTTTTTGTTTAAAAATATTAATTCTGTTAGAAAATGTCATAGAATTTTTATTTCGAACATTTTCAAGGGAATGATTCATTGATTAAAGTTATAACAATGTGACTATTGAAGCCAGAATTGAATTTTTTGAGATAAGAAAGGATGTCTCTGCTTCATGCCTCGTGCTACATCATATACCTCCTGCTACGTCACCATTGCATGCTTCAAGTCTAAAAAATACAATAGAGACGGCGAGAAAAGGTTTTATTTTCGAGCATAACTTTTACTAAAGGGTTCTACTTTTCATCTGGAACTTAAAAAATTAAGCTTGATAGAGACTTTAACAATTTTTTAATTTAGGAATTGATACTTCCTGATTGAATAAAGTGAATCTGTCGCTGTCTCGCTTAGTAAAACCTGTGATTGTTTGTGTATGCCATCACAGTTGGTGGCCTTCCCATTTGTTTTCCCGTGCGCTCTGGTTTCTTTGTTTTGTTATCGTTCCTTTAAACGAAATCGATTTTTTACCATCATACTTTGCGTATTGTCTTGAATATAGACTTGATCACGAACGGTTTTAGTGTAGTGAGTCAAACAAAAATGATCAGTCTTTTTAAAAAAAAAGCCCAACCAAGCATCTACTTTATGCATCGATGAAGGCGATGATTTGAATATCTCTTAATAAGTTATACATTTTGTAGTACGCAAATTTAGTGTATGGGGCACCGTTTGCAGCAATTGTCGTCGGCATGCAACCTGTTCACTTCGCACTCAAAACAAGTACTATCTTATTTTTAATCGAAAAAGCTGAAAACAGATTTCACTGAGAGTCAAGATCAGATTATAAAGGAAACCTACAAATTTTTCATGTTTACGATTCGAAATAGATTAAAAACTTCGGTTTTAACTCCGTGCGCAATAATGAATACACGTGTTAGTGGATTCACGTTTGATTTAGCAGGTCTAGTCTATTGCGGTTTCTTTCCTATGAAAACAGAAATCTCGGACAGATTATTTCTTGCAGTTCATTGTTCAATAATTTGTTATTTATTTCTTGTGTATATGTAAACTTCAACACACTGAAACTATTCTTAAACGCGAATTTTGAAGAGGTTTTACCATAATGTAAGTTTTATGTTGATCTAAAGATATTCGAAGCCAAAGTTAAAAATCGGTAATTTTTTTATGTCCGACCACGTACTTCTTGTTGTGATGTCATCGAACACTTCCTCCACCGGACTATGTGTGCACCTTTTGCGACATTACGTTATTGCTCTTTAGGTCTTACAGAAGTAAAATGAAATATTAACAAGATGTTGTATGTAAAAATAGGTAAAAAAAATGTATGTATATATTCTTTAAAATTAATCGTTTTCAATGGTTCCGATTATGTTCAGAGTTATGTTCAAACTGTTTATAAATTGCCTTAAATGTACAAATACGCATAAATTTAATTATTCCAGTTCCCTTCTCGAATAGATTGTACTAGTTTATAATTGTTTGTATACAAACAGTCCTGTTACTAAATTTAAATTTTATACCCATAGAAAACAGAAGAAAATTCGAGTTTTGCTGTTTTGGAAGCTTTGATGAAAAATGGAGCAGACTCGAACATTAAGAACAAAGATGGGAAGACGCCTTTGCAGATATGTAGGGACGGGCGCATGAAGCACCTCATACTCTCTGCAACAAGGCAAGACTCAACTCGATTAACTTAGTTTTCCCTACCTGTCTGAAGCATAGATGTTCTTTAGTGGGTACATACAACTAAACGGCGAAGTCCAAGTGACATTTAGACCAACTGGAAACACTACTAATATTTACTCTCGAAGACTAACTGTTTCGCTTTTTTTAAGGTATGGCAGCGATCCGCAGTCACTTTGTCGTCTATGCGATAAGCCGGCTGATGCCAAGTTTGAGCCGTGTAACCACGTAGTGTCCTGTACGGAATGTGCGCATTTATTCAAGAAATGTTATCAGTGTAAGGTGAGTCGATGCAATCGGTGTACAGACTAAGGTTTTTCGACAGGCTGGAAGACTTCTTAAAGGGGAAAATCAAATTTTGTCAAACAAAGTCTTTAACTGAGTGTGAAAACAGTATTTTAAAAAATTCCTCATATCGCGTTGACTTTCCGAGAAATTCAAGTTTAAAACACGTTACTTGCCGCATTGTACCGGCGCCTCAGAAATAGGGGTTAAGCGGAGAGAGTGAGGCTTTGACGTCAGATATGAGTAAGAATTGGCTCGGACTGAAAAAATTCATCATTGGATTGAGATATCGCAGACAACGTAAATTGTAACTTTTACTCTTGACTGTGTAAGAGAGCTTATGATAATAAAAACAGCTCAAGCGCTCGCTTGCTCCCCATAACCTACGTCACACGTTACCTTTGTTTACCGCTGACAACTCGACAAGCGCCTAGGCTCAATGACCCCAAACGACCCGAAACACGCACATACAAACTAGAATTTCTCTGAATCAGCGCGACACAAGAAAAAAACATCTTTTAGACATGTTTAACATCTTGAAGGATGTCATTTAAAAATGTTTGTTTTAGAGTTCAGTTCCCCTTTAAGTGGCTGTTGTTATATCTTTCACCGTTATCTAGCTACACTCTGTCTTTGGTAGCCTAAAGTAACCTGACCACGCCTGGTTAGCCTAGTTGGTAAAGCGCCAGTCTTTCGTGTGGGAGCCCCGGGTTCGATTCCCGGTGCCGGACCTTCACTCCGGGTCTTAAAATAACTGAGGAGAAGGTGCTGCCTTTGCTCCAACATCTGCAAATGGTTAGACCTCTCGGATAAAGACGTTAAACCGTAGGCCCTCGGAGTCCAGTAATTGGGTTGTAAAACCTGTTGGGTTCTCCGACTACCTAAGAGTAATGAAGCTAAAATAAATAAATAAAACTTTACCTCAATGCAAAATGAACCTTGCACCGCTAAGAGAACCTCAGGGAAGGTAACAGTTGGTAAAACTCTTCTTGTACTAACAGCACTGTGTGTGACAAACTTGAGGTTTGTGTGGAAGCTTGCAAAACCAGTCCTGTCTTTTCTTTTTCATACAACTTTTGAAGTTTTCCAGCTGTATTTGGAGTTTTTCCAACCAATCCCACTCAATCCTGAAAACACGAACCAAGTCCACAATGCATTGCGAACCTGAAAGAACCTCAGGGAAGGTAGCAGTTGGTAAAACTCTTCCTTGTACTAACAACACTGTGTGTCAAACTTGAGGTTTACAGATTTTCACTACGCGTTTGTAGGGCAGTTTTAGACGCTAGGATATATGGGTAAATGTACATGTCGCAATCTTAACGTGATCGGGGGTTGTGTGTTGTCGATGCAGGGCCCAATAGACAAGGTGGAAAGAGTGGATGCACCAGCAGAAGTGGAGTGTGTCGTGTGTTCAGATGGACCACCGGAAGTTGTTTTTGAGCCGTGCTCGCACAAAATAGCATGCAAAGGTAAGTTTGTGTAAAGAATTTTTTCTCAACGAATATATTGCAGTCGTAATTCAGTGGGTTAAAATGGTGTTTGTAGACAATTGGTCGTTTTGTTAGTTTTTGAGCTCTCTTTTGGTTCTCATTTCAAGACTGCGCTATCCGGATGAAGAAATGTGTCAAGTGCCAAACAAAGATAACAAGAAAAATCTCAAAAGGTAGGGCTTTTAAACCTTTTTTCCCCAAAAATTTCGATTTCGGTTTAATCAGGGAGCCCGATAAGGTCACTTGCTTGAGTATTTGAAACAAATTCAAACTCTAGGGAAAAAGTTGTTTTTAATAAACATATTCGTAAAGACACACATGTCCCACTCCTAATTTTTATTAATTCCACTCATGGTGATTTGATGACTCCACCTTTTCTTGTACTGTCCTTCTTTTGCGTTTTCAGTTGTACAGAAGGGGTTTTATGACCTCAATGTCCAATCCTACGCCAACTTTCTGACCTGTCCTACTAAACGCGAAATTCCGCGACAGTCCTTGCAAAGGTGAAATTAAGAAATGACGTTTTTAAGTTCTCATTTTCCAATAGAATTGTAGATTTATGGAATAGTCTTTCTGTCAATACTAGAACTCTTGACAGTTTCTTCTTTTAAGAACAAGGTCAACAACTTCTTTTTTGAAAAGTTTAAGTTACTCAAAAGTACGTTTTTAAGTCTTTGGTTTACATTCTTGTACTTTGCTAGTCAGTTAATAAGTTATCTGTTTGTTAGTTATTTCAGTCTGTCAGTACGTTAATTAGTTAGTAGGTTAGAGAGCTAGCTAGTTAGTTTGTAAGTCATTCAGGCGTTAGGTAGTAAGTTGTTAGCTAGTTAGATCGTGTTCTGTAAAATACGATCATTTTTATATAATTGTTTCGTTTTCACTAATGGATTTCATTTTTATCAGGGGGTTTGTATATACATGGAATGTTTTGACCTCAGTAAAAATCTATCTAGTAATAAATTATCTTGTACAATATTGTAAGTTAAGTTCTGGGATCGTGGAAAAAACTTGGTGTTAAACACGAGGTTCCAGTATAAAAGTGCTGAGCCCAGGGGTTTCACACGTTCAGTTGCCAATCATTCGTCGTCGAGTTAACATCTACAAAGGTCCGTGCTCTCTGCCAGCTGTGGCGCGCTTTTTGATTCGCGCTTTATTTGCATTTAGATTAGTTTCGCAATTTCAAATTTACAGTTGTGTATAGCTCATTCTTGCTTCTGAGCCTGGCCATGACGGTATTCGTTAGATTTTAACGAAAAAATGCGGGCCTCGATCGACGTTGCTTCTCTAATTTGGTCTTGCGAAGCACGTGCGAATTTCGAATTGCTCTGGCGATAAATTTCGTATATCTCAATTCTTATCAGCAGCCTTTCACGACGTACGCCTAGAAGTAGAACGGTATTATGCCACTGACTTCATTTACTATTAAAAAAATGAAACTGTTTCACGACTATGGTGTAAATGACCTCAAATTTGGGAAAGTGGGTTGTTTCTTTTATCAATGGCCGCCATTACATTTCAAAATTTTTTCAAAGTTCATGAAAAGGGTCGAAAAGAGGCGGGCCTAACCCTTTTATACTGGAACCTCGTAAAAACTGCTGGGATTGTGGAAAAGACATGGTGTTAGGTAAAATGGCTGGGATCGTTCTCACAGGGTTAGTACAGCTTCAGGGTTTCAAAAATACAGGGCTGTTTTTTCCAGGGCTTTCCCGGAGCTCTTTTAACCAAGAATGAAAATAATGTTTACATTTACCTGTTTAAGTTACAATAGTTAATGTTGTCAAGGTACGTATTTATTGTGTTATGCCGCTTATGTATCTTGTTTGTTTCCTAGATGGTGATATCGCCCCGTCACAAAACACATTGAATGAAAATGACGAGAAATATCTGGACACTCTTCATTCCCTCATGTCCCTTAAAGCCAAAGTTCGTGAGATTGAAGACGAAACGACTTGTTCGATATGCCTAGAGAGCAAAAGGAACATTGCATTTCTGTGCGGCCACGGGACGTGTGCGTCTTGCGCTGCCTCCCTACAAGTCTGTCCAATGTGCAGGAAGCCAATTGAACAAAAAATCCAATTATTCGGCTGAGTGTGCAACAAGACAGGGTAGAAAAGCGTCTTGTATACAGGAAATAGCGGCATATGAAAGGATGATGCGAGTCACTGATGCATCGGGTACCCTGGAACATTAGTTAGCTATTAGACCGACTAGTTATGAAACCGTTTGTGTATGCCGGTGTTTGTCTTTTTCTTGTGTTTTCTGGTCTTGACCCAGTACGAAAAACTTATATATGAAAAATTTATATCCATCGAGACAGGAATGAATTTCTTAAAACCTAAAAGAATTGGCAAGGTAATCGCAGTTTACACAGCCGAATTCATCCTTGCCTTGGCGAAACTGAAAGGGTTATGTTCGCGTACCCCACGTCGTTGTCTGATCGATCAGACATCAAGGAATTATCTCATACAACTGTCTTGTGTGGATTTGATCATTCTCGCCAAACTGAATGAAAAACTTTTGGAGCAGGTTGGAGCATACAGTTGCTTTGGAAGAGAACTTCTCAAACCGGATACTTTTGTCTTTATTCCATGAAGACAGAAGACCAAGAGGATTATGGGGTGCATAAAATGTTTCTTTAATCAAATTAACACTCGGTTCTATCCAGTCCTCCCCAGTAAACATCTCTTGCATGTAATTATGCTATTGTTACGCCACAAAATGTAATAAGTTTGTAACAGCATGTCAGTCATCTCAAAATTGGTATTAAATTTCGACTTCGAGAAGATTAACTTTTTGGAGGAATTCAGTCACTGTTGTCAAGGAATCATCTGTTACTTGATTGGTTGTTGAGTAAGGTCCCGAGTATGTTCGGTTTGAAACGGTTTGTCTGTAAACATTACTTCAGTTGAAATCCGCCTAGTTCGACTTAGTTTGAAGTAAATGCAAAATCAGGTTGTACATCGTGTTGACATTTAGACATTGGAATTGAAAGTATATGGAGGCCTTCCACAGCGATGTACCGCCTAGTTTCGCCTTTTCTTTAAAAATGTCAAATAACAAGATAAATCTACATACAAAAAGTTGAAAAGTTTTAACTTTTTTTGTTTTGTGTCAATTTTATTACAATTTGCGTCCAGTTTACATTTTGTGGCGGTTATCACGTCATGTGGCGTAACATGCTATGTTTATGTATTTCTTTATTTGTAAATATTGTGGTCATGATTAAGTAAATATAATCTTTCCAGTTGATCTGTTCTACAAGAGAACAAAAACTGTTAGATGTTACGAAAAACGAGAAAGACAGACAATCATAAACCGAGGGGAGCATTGAAATGAGGGCTACAGATCCAGAAATTTTACCTCGTTTTCCGCTGCGGTTTTTTTATTTAGTTTATATGAATTAATCAGTATCAGCTCCGTAGTGATTGATCGCGAGGTGAACATGGTTCCATGTTTTCGTTATAGCTTTTGTCTTCCTATTACTAAATATAAAAATCAGGTTGAATAAAAATTCCCCACAAAATAACACTTCGCTCGCAAAGAGAAACTCCAGTTGGCACGACTGTGAGTGTTGTGTGAATTGATGGGGGAGGGGGGGTTAATATTTGGTTCGATTGCCCTTCCACAAACTAAGGCATACGAACCACGCAGATAGAAACACAATGTAACGATCCGTCCCCGAGTTTTGCCATACACTCTTTTTCGACTTAGACTGAACGTTCTTAAACATTTTTGGAATATCAGCCTCAAATGTTCTTAACATATCTTTACTGACTTTAAAAATGCATATACCGTACCTGGCACATTTGTATAGTAGTAGAAGTAGTAACTGGTTCTGACTTTCTTGCCAGTTTGTCTCGAGAGATATACCAGTGCAAGAACTGCGATTTGGCCGAAAACCAAATTTTTAATAACACTGTATGAACTACTTGCAATAGGTTGTCATAAATAAATGTTCTTCACCTTTTCTAAGCCTCAACATTTTCTTAAATTTTTGGCGATTTTCAGCCTGTTTTTATAAAAAAAAAAGAGTTTATATGTGACATTTTGTTAGTTGTCTTCGGCTGCTGGGCTGAAAATTCAAAGTTCTATAAATCTGCGCATCAGTGGCTAATGCTTAGATTGGCTTCGTATTTTAATACGAAGGTAAATGAAAAAGTGAAAAGTATTAAAAGTATTGTTGGCAAGGCGATCACGAGGGTTTTTGACCAACGAACCTCATGTTTTGGCAAAATTAAAACAAGCGTACGCGTGTCTCGGTGAACACAAACTAAACAGAAGCAAAATGAACTTTGTGTTTTTTGTTCTCCTAAGCTTATTTTGTTTATAAAGTCGAAGAAAGGGGGTTCAAATACCGTGGACCATTATACTGTCCTCATCAACTCGGCCCAGCTCCCCTCTGCCAATAAAAACAATCAAGAAGACCATTGAGAAACGGGATCTTAGACCCAGCAGGATGCGAGAATTTGGCATGTGGATGGTCAACCAATCGTGGGAGGAGGTGCTGAGCGCCAGGCTTGTCAGTGATAAATACAATCTATTTATGGACAAACTTAGTGCTGCAGTGGAAAAGTTTCTCCCCGTGAGGCCATTTCGCATCTACTTGTCGGATAAACCCTGGATCTCTACCAAAATTAAAGCCCTCATCCTCCATCGTCAGAGATGTTTGCATAAATTTGGGAAGGACTCTGATAGGTTTAAGGAGATTCGTAACGTAGTTCAACGAGAATGCATCAGGTGTAAGAAGTCATTTTATAATAATAAGGTTGCAAAGCTCAAGCAGTCGAACATTAAGCGTTGGTGGGACGAAGTTAAAAGTATCAGTGGAGTGAGAAGCGCTAGCAACTGGGTCCAACAGGTGCTGTGTGATCAGCTACCGTCAGTAGAA
>JAOBAT010074113.1:0-21059 GCA_026413305.1 Hydrozoanthus tunicans | reverse complement strand
CCCTTTCCTCTTCCCCCCCTCGACGGGGGGGGAGAGGAAAGGGCCCTGGGAACGAGGTTGCTCCGGATGTAGATTTTTGATGTCCATAAAATGTTTCTTTTTCACCAACAAAACATTTTCTAAATTATCTTTTTTCTATCCCAATTGAACACGAACCGTGATGCGGATTTTGTCAGTAAAGTCGGAATCATCCTGTATAAACGTTTGGTTTGACCCTTATATATGATACTCAATTAAGAACTTATCAGTCAAAATAATTAACGAAGCAGCTTTCCTTTTTCTTTATTAGTTTTGACCAAGCTTTTTTTAGCGAGAGTTGTATCTTTCCAGTCGAGCACCTTGAAGAACTGAAAAATCCTTGGCATTTGGCAAATTCTCAAATTTAAACGTGTTATTGATAGTGCAAAAAGTGTGAAAGAGTTTTTTTAATTTCTTATTGGCGGATTTCAAAAGACGTAATGTTTAGAAACTGACCTTTTTCTTCTTCATTTACCAGTCTGTATAATTGTATAGTTGTCTGTATTTTTCACCAAGCATGAAAAAGGCACAGTTTTCGAAACATTCGGGGAAAAGTGTAGGCAACTATACAATACAGGCAGGTAAGAGAAAAAGAAGATGAGAATAACCTTAGCTTCAGCTCCAAGTTAAACGAATTAGCATACAAACAAACGGTTTCGAATGAAAACACCGGCGGGGCGTTAAACCGGCAAAGAAGTTAAACCTTTGTCTCAAACCATCAATGAAATAAACTTTGGCTCATTAATAACAAGGACTGAAACTCCCCTGTGGTTTTATCAAATTCCTACAGGTATCTGTTATATACTGATGTTATAACAAGCGACTGCTCAAATTTATCTGTTCAGATACAGAGTCACTTCAAATACGGTTATTATATTAGTTTCACTCGCCGGTTGCTCCTGCAGCTTTCATATATCTATATGATTCTACTAGTCCTACTCTTATCTATCTATCTACATTTTTAAAAAAAGAACTAAATCCTATTTCACATTGAAAACATGTTACAATATGGAGACGAACTTAAGGGAAAAAGTTAGCCTTTTAAGGCTTTACAAAATTCTCTATCGTTTCATATTTAATGAAATTGCAGTAAAGTTTTTCTAGTGCGACTTAAACTTATTGCATATTCAAGTCTACTGTTTGTTCCCGTGGTATTTGATGCCAGTCAGGTTTCTGTTTGATGCTAACGGCATAGGAATCATGCCAATATGTCGATGCACTATTGTCTTTCCGGTTGGTTTGGCCCTACCAGCAATAAACCTGGTGTCAATGTCTGGATATTTTCTTGTCAGCCGGCTTGGCGGCCCAATAACAAATTGGATCCACGTAAATGTGCTTCGGCTGTGTCTTCCCTGGTCTTTGGCTATTACTCTGCGTGTAATAGCGTGTGAAGTACGACGCCGCTGGCAGAAACGCCGCAAAGACTTAGAAACCTTGATGCGACCGCTATTTGGAAGAATACTGAAATAGGGGGTGTCAGAGTTGAACTTGTATTTGATTCGCGCGTTGTGGCCGATATCACGATCCACTGCTTTGACTCTATAGACAGACCGTCCCACAGTGACGTTGCATGGCACCCTCAGGTAGTACGTCCTGTGCTCAAAGCGAGGCGCGTTGTCGTTTTCGTCTAGCACGTTGACAGATACAAAGGTCCGCGTGGTTTGGACTTTATTTGAAGCATCTTTTGCAACTGCTTTCACCTCGAGTAAATAAGTTGAACTCTTCTCTCTATCTATTTGCCCTTTGACGCTGATTATACCCTGGATAGGATTCATGGCAAATGTCGAAGGTAATTGGAGGTTTTCTGTGATGATACTGTAGTACACCGCTTTGGTCTTTGACTGCGTCGAGGCTTTGACTTTGACAACGGATGTGCCAACAGGAGAGTTTTCTTTCACACTTGCTGTATACTGTTGGTGTGTAAAGACAACCTCTGTAGAGAAGAAAGTTGTCAAAGTCATCCGACTTAATGAAGAGTACTGTGTTTTATTAACTATATTTTTGCTGTCGCAGCGGGGTCGCATTAAGCGACCGAGCGGAGACAGCAACTCTAATCAATGAAAAGACAGCCGGCAAAGAAGAATCTAGGCGCGCAGGAATCCTGGGTAGACTTGTGTCTTTGGCCAGGATCCCTTGCGAGCTCTGATGCTGACGTCAAATCAAGTTGAGCATGCTTGGATCGCTCTTTTCACGTTGTGAATAAATTGTTTAGAATTAAAAAAAGTCGAAATTTTTTTATTCCTTGTAATATCGTATATAGCATAAAAGGGCTTACACTGCAACATTTGGGAATTCTCAAGCTCATTTTGATGAAAGTTGTTCTACAAATCCGGAATAATCAACAAAGCCATACAATAAACATCTTATTAGCCTCGTTTGCTCGGTCCGTGCGAAAAGTTATGGATCCTCGTTTCTGCCTTCCTTGTTTTTGTCGGCCGTGCTCTTCGGGCCTGGGCCATAACAGGAAGGAAAACCTCAGTAAATAACTTGCCGTACGGACCGACCAAACGAGGCTAATAAGAATTATGTAGATTCAACTTTCCAGGTATCAATATAGACACTAGAGGTTAAACTTTATATCTCTGGATAATTAAAAACTTACAGGGTAAATAAGAGGTATATATCGCGACAGCAGTCATACCGTGTCGGTAAGCTAGTTACAGTAAGTGCTGATATTGAAAAGAGAATTTCTCTATGAATTTCTTTACAAATTTCTTTCCTAACGAATTTCTTTCATCCAAGTTCTCAATAACAAAACTTAAAGCTATAACAAAATCATGTGTACAATAACTGGTTTCGATCTTACCCGGGTAACATGTCTTGCGGTCTGTGTGCAGTCTGTGCTCGGGAGGACACTCGCAGCGATACGCACCTCTAGAGTTTCGACAGAAATGGCTGCAGCCGCCATTGTGTCGTCCACACTCGTTTTTATCTGAAGTTTAGAAAGTAAGCTAAATAAACAAATCGTTCATATAGAGTCCGCAATTCCGTCTAATTAAAGGGACTCGCACTAATAGCGCTCGTCACCTCCAGTAGTCACTCAACGTCCAAAGAGATGTAGCATGAAACGATTGTTTTATGAACATATATGAACGGAATATTCTTTTACTTCAGAATCGTGTATTATTTGGTTGATTCCTGTTTCAAACAGAGGGAAGTTATAACAAAACAGATTATACAGTAGTGTAGAAAAGAAACTCAAGCATAAAACGCGAAGTATCGACGAAACACGCGTTTGCTAATGAGCAAAAATTAAAAATTATAGGTGTTAAAAGTTTGCCGAAAATGATACCACAATGGTTACAACTGATGTATCAGTGTAACGAGTATTCAAGTTTTACCGGTTATGAATTTCTTTGTTTCTATCGCTGAGAGAGAAGTCGAAAGGTGTCAGCTGCAGATATTGGAGGAGCTGTCATTTTTATTGCGCGGTACTTGTTTTTAAAAGAAAATTAAAAAATATCTCTTACCTCGACACTTTCCATCCGCCCCCTCTTTGTATCCCTTACGGCAGACGCAGTAGAAGCTGCCGTCTGTGTTAACGCATCGATGCTCACACTTGGCAATTCCTGTTTTGCACTCGTCGACGTCTGAACAACAAAAGAAAAAAAGATTAAGTAACCTTTAGTTTGTGTGCTATGTAATAAACTAAATGGTTATATGCACGTTGACGACCATACATTGGAATTTCAGGAAAGCTGGTTTAGTACACTGACCTAACTATCACTCATAGATCTCAGGGGGTAGGGTTGCACTAGCTTGGTTTCAAAGCTTGACGTTTTTGATTGCCTTTTAACAGATTGCTTGATTAACTTGGACGGTTTTTCATTGCAAATGCTTAGACTATACTACGCATGTACGTCTGGCAAGTTCTTAATTTGCATGCAAAATAGCGAAAAACAATTCTTGAGTTTCCAAGCGGGTGTGGGATACTGTTTGCATTAAAGCAGACTTAGATATGAATGTGTACAAATCGATATTTGTTGACTGTTGATTTTTATGAATTTTGTTGTATTATGTTGCAGTATTGTATTGTATACTGTAGCATCGGATCGGTTGGTATGGTATGGTATGTTATTGATTTGTATTGTATTTTAATGTATTGCATTTGGTTATATTGAAATATACAGGGAATACCCCTCCCCCCTCCAGGTCGTAACGCATTTCGTCTTGTCTCGTATCAATTATTTTTTCCTAACCCTAACCCTAACCCTGTCCTAAAACCCTTAACCCTAACCCTAACCCTAAACCCTAAACCCTAAACCCTAAACCCTAAACCCTAAACCCTAAACCCTAAACCCTAAACCCTAAACCCTAAATCCTAAACCCTAAACCCTAAACCCTAAACCCTAAACCCTAAACGCTAAACCCTAACCCCTCACCCTTCGGATATCCTCGCCGGAGTTCTTACCTTCACAACTACTCGATCCTCTTCGTCTCTTCATTTCATACCCGTCTGGACAGTCACAGGCATACCCGCCTACCGTGTTCCGGCAAAGACTTGGAAACGTGCAAACGTCTCGAAGACACTCATTTACATCTACAAGAAAGGACAGCAAAAATCAATTAAAAATTGCTTGATTCTGGACCTTTGCAAGTTTCTCTGTAGCATCCAGTATCTTATTTTGTGAGGATTGCAGACTACAAAAAAAAACTGTAACAGCAGGGGAGGGGGGGAGGTCACATGGCGTCAAAGTGAGGGCGCTCAATAGGTATCGTCATGGCGTTTTTGCCATTTATTGTAGGTTCTTGGTTAAACCCTAGCCTGTAGCTTAACCCTTTCAGTCCTAACAGAAAAAAATGTCGTTTTAGTGAGTGCGTAGATTAAACTTGGGTTCATACTTTTCATGCAATTATCAGCTAGGGAAGTTTTCTTGTTCCAATTTCAGTAGCTTACCTAGTTTAGTAAGTCAAGTCCGTTTTCTCATTACAAAATTACTTTTTGTGTATGTATAATGTAAGGAGATGTTAGATGTTGATACTCTGGCTGGGGCTGAAAGGGTTGATTTATGTAAGGAGAAGTTGATTGTTGATACTGTAGTTGGGGGTGAAATGGTTGACAAACTACAGATTGCAGTACCTACCTACAGCAATGTACGACATCTGAAACCCTTTGCCAGTTCCACGGCCGTCTGAGCGAAACTTTATCCAAATTTTGTTGGTGGGAATGACCAGAGCCCTTGGTCGTCTTCTCCCACAGAATATCAGAGGGTTTCTGAAAAAATTGGAGTTGGACAACATCAGGTAGTCCCGAGAGCAACCACTCGAGTCCTCGATGTGAAACAGGCGTCGGAATCTAATACGAATATTGTACCCCTCAGGCACAACGATGTTCCACATGCACTCTCGGTTTCCCTTATAGCGCCGTGGATATCCGGGCGAACGCACAGTACCAAACGAGTTGGACAGAACTGAAGTTTTTCCGTCACATCTTTGTTTCCTAAGGTTTGTGAAGTTGACAGCAGTGACTGAACCAGCCTCGTGCGAGCTGCTCGCTGTGGGGGAAGCAAGAGATTAATACGAGAGAAGTTTAAGCGCTCATAAAGTACCTATTTTGAATCCACATTGTTTTATGAACATCGCAACTTTGTATTGTTTCTTTTTTCTTTTTCTTGCAAAATCAGAAAGAAAATTTATAGTTTGCTTTTTGGACTTTCCATTCTTCATCTTTTGCTATAGTTTTTTGATAATAATAGTAATGATAATAATAATAATATACACCATTCTACATGCTTTTAAAGGTTTACAAAATAGTGTCTAAAAAAGCAGTCCTTTACAAAAAAAATTACAGTTGAAAAAATTTGTAAAAATATGTAAATTATGCAAAGAAATAGAACCAATAAAAATTATTTAAAAATAGCAACAAAAAAGTTAGAAATCTCTTTTAACTGCCGTAAAATTATCATTTTTCAATATTTGAAACTGTAGGGGTTTCCTTTATAAATATACGAGCTGTGTTAGGACTCGTAATACGTCAGTTTAATTGAACCAATCAAGTCCCGGAATATGCAAAACTAGCCAATCAGCGCCATGTATGTGCGCGCGCGCACCCATCAGCAAGGCGGGCTGCAGTTTTCGGATAAAAAGTTTTCTCGGACTTTTCTATCTTCGATTTACCGAGTTTTAGCCTCTGTTTCATTAATTTTGGTTTAGTTGTGATAGTGGAAGGCCGGCTTTTGATTCAAAGGAACAATGGTTTCAGCAAGAATTATATAAAGAGTACCAAAACTTGGTTGAAAGCTTGGCGAAAGCAGGAAAGTGAAACACGAATCCTTGCACGAAGACATCCACAGGCTGCAAGAGCTAAGACAGTAAGCTATATGACTGATAATTCACTGAATTCATACAGACAAAATTTATATTTAAGACTAACTGTAACTGTATAATTAAAAGAACTACATGCATGGCCACTTTGGAAAGAATTGGATTCAAAAACTCCTCTGACAGCTGAATAGGACACGGCCTGTGGCTTCGTCCAATTTTAGTTCTGTTTTCGGATTTTCTCTCATCCAACTATTTCGACAGCATTTAGTCCTATTTCATATACTGAAGAAAACCAAAGAGGAAAAAGCTTCATACATACTCTCATTTGGTAAATACTTACAAAGGAGAAAAGTTATATTCTTTTTTTTATAAGAACCTTTCGTATGAGAGCATGAGGTTGAAAATCGCCAAAAATTTAAAACACGATGAGGCTAACATAAGGTGAAGTGGACTTCTTGACTAACATTTTACATCACACGTTTTTTTATTTACCAAATCGCAGTTCTTACACCTACTGTATTTCAAAATACTTAATACAGTACAAAGTACTTGTACAAATCAATGTACATACACACTTGTACCACATACAGTACATATCTTATTCACTTCGTCTTAAATCAATAAAGATATTTCAAGAAAATGTTTAAGAACATTTGAAGCTGATATCTCGAAATTATTTAAAAACGTTCACTGATTCAGCCTCAGTCGAAAAATTCGACGTTCTAACAAAATAAGAGTGAATACTGTGTAGCACGAAAAATGGGAAGCGTTTTGCAATTCATCAAAAACAAATCTAAATGTTTTGAAATTGTATTTGAAAGTTGATATGTTCTTCCTAATCGAGTTTGATTGGCTTAAAACACGCATTTTTAAAATTTCACACTAATGCATAGGTGGTTCTTTAGTGATTTAACATGTTGACATCGAAAAATCTAATTTTACATTCATTACTTGTTGTTATACTATATGTGCAAACACAGAACAACAAAAAGTGAGCAAAAACTAAAATATGTTTAACTCGGTTGAAACAATTACGCTTTAGTCTTTACTGAACACAAAAGTGAAAGTTCACATCACTGAGTAATTTTTTCTCAGTTCTCCGAAAAAGCAGGAAAAAATTTGACTGTCTCATCTACAAAAAATGTTTTTATTTTCAATCAGAAAACTCAAACCCAGACTCAACTCTCAATCTGACTCAATTCGTGCACAGTTGTTTACCTACACCTTTTTTTCTTTCTCCAAACAATAGACATAATTTTTCTATACTTGCATTTAAATTGACTCATTAGTATCATTTAATTTATTTACGTATTTACATACATATCCATTTAAACTTGACATGGCGTCAGTAGGATGCCGAAACGTTGTTTGTACATAGTTTCGTTTATATTCTTGTTAAAAAGTTTGTCTCGATCTTCCTTAATTCACATTTTGCTGCAAGAAACAGCAAACAGCAGCTAATACACTTGTTTTAAAAAATAATCAGTATCTATTCTATTCGTGTTTTCTATCACTAACAAAAGAGAAGGAAGAGAAAGTTATTGTTATTAGTGTCGGGCGTTACTTTGCAATTAAGAAGATAGATTATTTGGTGATTTCGGCACGTGTACACGCGCCGAAATGACTACGAGGTAAATGCGACATGGTATTTGTGTCAAATTGTTTGAAAACGATGAAGTGTTAATATTTAGTAAACATATTTTAATTTTTTTTGTGTATAACGAAGCTAATCTTTTTGAAACGTAAGCATAAAGTTTCTTATTTCGGAATCGTTACATCTTTTTAGAATTTTTCGTATTTGTCTAGGGTACGACATGTGGATCGTGTTTGACGCCTAACAAGTGTGTCTTTTACCACCTTAAGTGATAATGAATAAGTATTACAACAGAACAGCCATGAAATTCAAACAACTTCTTCCTGATTGAGTTTGATTGGCTTAAAACACGCATTTAATTTCTCACTAATACATAGATGGTTCTTTAGTGATTTAGCATGTTGACATCGAAAAATTCAATTTTACATTCATTACTTGTTGTTATACTTTATGTGCAAACACAGAAAAGCTGGCTGTTGTAACGTTAACGTTTGGTTCTAGATTCTGGAAAAACTGGTTGTCTTTGCTTTTAGTAATACTGGAGTATTGTCTCCTCTCATCCCTCCCTTTCCTAGTAAGAAAGGCCAAACTCCGAATCGTGGCTGTCACATGCCAAACCTAGTTTGTGATTAACAGAAGTTGAACCCACGACCTTGAAAAGCGCACTCTTTTTCACTTGACTGGGAAATGGAGTTCTAAAGTATTCTGGAAGTAATCACAAGACGTGGTATATACACTCCGGCTCTTTGGCGCAGTGTAGCTTTTTGGGAAAAGAAAGACAAAGTTACTACTATGTCTCGTGGCTTAGCAGCATAGGTTAAAACATACTACTCATGCTGACTTAAAGAGTTCTTAAAAACAAGCACGAGGCTATGACGTGATGCTTCTGCAGTAGAAGTCAATGCATTGTTTGTTTTGTACTCAGAATGTTTAAAGAGGCCACTCGAATTCTGATATGTCAAAGCACAGAGCTGTCAAACATCCCTCCGTTGACTACCAAAAACTTAAAATCTATCTGTGATCAACTTTTTCCCGCACCAATCCACAGCCACCTATTTCTTATTTTCTGTGCTAGTTTCTTACTATCCTTGTGGCATTTGCTTTCTTCAAAACACCAATAAAAACAGAATCAAAACTCGTCTGAATGACAACACTTCTCTACTTTTTAAACTTTATAAAAATCGCCCATTGATTTTAATAATCACGAGCAAATAGATCATATGATACGTAGCATTGTCCAGACTGACTTACCTGTCGCCCGAACGTATCTCCGACGGTACCCTTCACATTCCGAAGGAAGAAAACTCCTATGAATAAAAAAACCTAAACCTTAGTAAGAAAACAACAATTAGGCTCCCCTCTCTAATATAAAATGAAACACTGACTTTCGCTTTGTAATATTAACATGGTAGACCACTTCTTGAGCAGAACACACTTAAACTGTGTTTACGTTGTGAACGGCTATAGAATCTAAGACTTCAGCTTACTTAAGACGAAAACTGAACTAAAACGCAAGTCAACTTATATTGTCATTATATAAACCTGTAGCCTGCTCAAGTTTCTAGTTTGTGTGCGATGACGAAAACTGTCATTCGCACTTTCAAAAGCTCATAAATTTAAGCAACAAAATGTAAAGGATACGTAGAGCTACCTGGAAAAAATGTTCTTGTCAATGGAATTCGCTATGTGGCACAATAAGGCTAAACGATTTTATCGCATTTTTGAAAACCCAAGTGTAAGGGTGTTCGGACAACACAAGATATTTGAAGCGTACTTAACTG
The DNA here is from genome assembly GCA_026413305.1 of Hydrozoanthus tunicans. NCBI lineage: Eukaryota > Metazoa > Cnidaria > Anthozoa > Zoantharia > Hydrozoanthidae > Hydrozoanthus > Hydrozoanthus tunicans. Next base: position 11,402 of record JAOBAT010074113.1, on the reverse strand, counting down.
TGAAAGACCACAACTCAATGTAATTGGTAAATTAAAAAAGCTGAGAATATTACATTAAACTCTCAGTCTTATACTTACATGACAAAGATTAGAAAACAAGCGAGAAAAACGAGCTTGAAGTTCATATCGCTAGCACTTCTTCGCACTCTGCTCTTAACTTGTCTCAGTCAGCTCCACAACTCTACCGCACCGAATCTATTTGAATTACTTCATAAATCACTCTTGAAGATTCTGGCAATCCTTCAGTCGTACCCGTTTCCAACCAATCAACGGAAACTAAAGATGCGATACTATAGGGCTGGTACACTAATGTCAGTCTTTAGACCTCAACTCTTTCCTGTAGCGAGCTCTCTAATGAGATGATCGATAACAGTAATTGTAGAGGATTACTAGAGCTTTTGCTGATGACAATTGGTTTAATAAATGTTTGCCTGTTAATTGCTGTAGTGCGGAGGAAACTCACGAGTCATCTTTTTGAGAAAAAATGGGATGGAACCCTTACCGAAATGTTCGAGAATTTCACGGAAATCTTAAAATGAAAACTTTTCGTGCAGCACCAAATTCGGGCGGTGTTCTTTGAAGAAGTTTGCGAGTCTGGGTTATTTGGAGGTGGTAGACATACGAATTATACTTATAGTCATAGAGGGAAATATAATCTCCATTTTTTCTTGACCACAGTCTTTGTAGGAGCAAGTCTAATCCATCAAAGTCAAAACTAGGAATCTAAACCAGTTCTCATTCTGTTTATCACAAAATGACACCTTTTCACAGCTAGATAACGACCAGTAACCGCTTAATCTTTCTATTGTGTTGTAACTTACGATACTTAGCCACTAGCCATTTTAGTTCTTGTAAAGATTTTATTGATTCTAGACTCTGTACTTACGTTCTGAGCATTAGCTACTGCGTTACGGTGAAAAGTTGAAGAGCTAAGCTGGCTCTGAGGTCAGGGAAAATGCGATAAACCTCTTAAGTTGAATGGTGAAAATTGCGCTAGCAGCTTATCCCGTATCAGGACCAGTGATAGTTTGTATTTGCGGTATGTTTACTCTTGCGGCGGAAAATAATTACTGAATGCTGTAGGTTGCTGCAGTGTTTTTTTGTTCCTCAACTCGCAAGGGAAGATTGCTTACATAAATATTTATTTTGTGATAGCTGCTAGGAGAGTTTTGTGCCATTTTTGGCCTTGGCTATTATTGGAACAAAACATGAACACAAACGTATCGCTATCAAAAAACGGATGGTTAACTCATGTCAGAGCATTTGAGAGGCGCGAAATTGTACGATTGCGTCCCAACTGTTACACATCTCTGTTTGGCGTCGTTCTGCCCCAGACTGTGAGTGCGTCATGTTCTCTATCGAGACCCACCCTGTTAGAGCCACGAAACTATAAACCATAAATCAAAATTCGGATACACGAGAGACAGACGGGCTGATTAGCACGCAGACATCACAACGGTACCAGTTAAACAAACCAGATAGCTCGGTTCCGCTAAAACGCTAACAAGAAAACCGTGACTGCCGCCGATATAAAAAGACTAATGCGAGAATTGATTAATCTGCAATGTGCAATATTTTTTTGTTTTAGAAGTCGTTTACTATTTCTCTACTACAGTTTAAGCAGCAACAGGCAATTCTAGCATTATTTTTCAAGTTCCTCATGGGAACTTGGTAGCTTGCTAAATATAGCAGGAAATTTTGGTTTGTTTTAACGTGCCGGTTCAAGCAACCTCTTTATCCAACCATCATCGACAAAGACATGTTTAGTTCCATCTAGATCATAAGTAAGACTTTTAGAATAGAAAAATTTGTTAACTCCCATTGCAAATGTAGAGTTCATCAAAGAAATTTACTAGTCACTATAGCTTTTAAGGGTTTTCAATTCTGTTTGACGAACACAACTCTCGATTGCGAGCTTACTTTATTCGCGAGTAATACCGCCACTCCTCTCATCCCCCTAGTATAAGTGTAGTTCTCTTTAAATGTTCTACAAACCTATTCCTTCATGTTGTTTTCTGTAAAAGGCTCTTCAAAGTCGGTTAAACAGCGAAAAACACTTAAAATTACTACTGAAAAACTGAACGTTCTTTTGCCAGCCTGTGTCAGCTCAAAATTTTTGTAGAAATTTCTCTAAATCTATTTCAATAAAATTCTAGCTCTTTTACGGTGAACAAGTTGAAAAAATAAACCTGTTTTGTCTAAAAAATGCAACTTTTCTGACGAAAATGTCCCATGTTGTATTGCTACTGCTACCAATATCTCCAAAAACACTTGCAGAACATTCGTGGTCCCAAATGACAAACTAATCCAAATTTATCCGTAATTGGGTTCGCGAACCTAATTAAGTCGTTTTCTTCTTTTCGGCTACGACTTTATTGCTGTATTTGGTTGGGAATCTCCTGTGTTATTATTTCTCACAAGCCTCAGGCCAGATATTGCACTCAGTGTTGACAAAGTACCGGAAGATGCATCCGACAAAATATTTAGGTTATTATTAGAGACGGTTTTTCAAAAGCTTGTTGACGGTTCAAGGGCCCATGCATGCGCCATGAGACAGAAGAATCGAGTCGATCCTTACAAATTTGTTTCTCAGTTATGGTCACTTTGCGGTAAATGGTCCATGGTTAATGCTATTTTGCTATTAAAACAGTGATATGTCTGCATCAGTATGGGTGTCTTGTAGAGGTATAATGTTGAGGGCAAATTAAATATGTTAACGATTCTATTTTGGTTTGTACAGACCAGGTAGTTTGAATTTTTGCTGAATGAGTCATTCACTACTAAAGGTCAATTTTTTTCTTTTTCAACAACTGCAATTCTCTGCTAAAAAAATATCAAGTCACCCAAAATTGTTGTCATCACAAGTTTTGCAGTTTATTGTCTTTTCAAAGGGAAAATGTTTATTCAGTTGATGTGTAATCTTGAATAAGGCTGGTTTCATTTATTGGAACGTTACTATAGCCCGTCATTTTTTTGAGCCACTGTCGTCACTTGCTGCAGGTCTTGTTGCCTCGCTGCCACTGATGTGCAAACACTTGTAACTGAAAAACCAAAGAGAACAGTCATGGTTTTCTTATTTACTTAACACATCTTCAACCTTTAACTGAATACTATGAAACATGTGCACATAAGTTATGGAAGAGTTGTTTTGCTGGTTGTGTAGACTCACGATTAAGTACCAAAGCGTCTATATGAAAAATATTTAACTTACTGAATCAAGACTCGACAGTTCAAAAGTAAAGATCAGAGAGGCCTTCGTATTTGATTTATACTCTTTTTACTTGTTTATTGTAATTTTTTTTCCTTGCGGTTTATATTTGTCGATTAGCTACGATATTAGCTGTTGAAGCTGCGATTTTTTGATAACAATTTGTTTGAAAACTCACTGAAAGCCAGAGATGTAAGCAAAATGTTCTTGGAATTATCTTATTTATTGTTACATTTTCTCAGGAAAATAATCGCGCGTTCATATACATAACTTTCCTGCTTTAGCAATAGGCAGCACTGTACGATAATAATCAAAGGATCTTTACTCTTTGGTCGCAACAAACCCAGCGTTAGTGTACTCTAATATTTATAAGTTGCACCACTGAGAAAACGAGGAGATATTTTCTCTTTTGAAACTTTGAAAGCACTTCTTGTCACCTTGACATTTCATTTTTTTAAAACCGAAAAATGGCTGAGCCCGTCTTTTAGGCTAGCTGCTGTCAAGGTCACGCCAGTTCGTGCACGCTATGATCACGTGCGTTTGTTTCCAATTGAATTATGTATGTAAGTGTTGTGTTCCCTTCGGGATACATTAGATTCAGCCAAGGTCGCTTGAATAAGAGTCAGACAATAAAAGTTTTCATATTATTTGTCATTTTGCAACTCCACAAGGTTTTCAACATTTGACTTTACTTTTAAAAAATTCAGCAGGATTTTAGGGCGTCTCTAGCTATACTAAGGGCTGAAAAACTCAAACAGTCACATCTTTACAATGAAAAGTTTGCTTTGGTTACAAACACTGCTCAGATTTTCAAACAATATAAACAGGTTCATCATAAGTTTCCAAGCTAAGCCAGCTAACACATTGCAAGAAATACGAGCGTGGTTTAAAAACTTGGCTCTGGGTTAAGGCTAATCGGTCTTTGAGCAACCGGGCCGTGTATGATATACTACAAAGTCTAGCATTTTTTATTATTTCTGTCATCTTCTAAAAACCTTCTTAGCCGATCCACTCTCTCTCCCATCTTTCTGAGTGAGAATGTGTTGGGACTTTCAAGGCTTGTCCCACAAGCGTTAGCTAGAGATTAAGGTTTAAACCACTGCTTCGCGCATGAGGATTAGTTTTACCGCGTTAAGAACGATACGGCTATCGACGGATGTTGTTTGTGCCTCTAATGATAAAATGACTGGGCACATGCACTTTTTGGGCTTTGACCGAAAATTGGAACGGTGTAATGTTGTGTTTTCCGTAGCTGAGAAGTTATTGTACAAAAAGATTTCTGAATCCTGATCTCGTCAATAGCAACAGTTTTTGCTAAAAGGAGTCTTGCGGTACAGTTTTTTCTACTTTTTACAAATAGAAGGGTTCAGCCTTCAGGATTGCTCGTCTAATCCTCCAGGGTTGTAAATCCTGTACCCTACATATTTTTTGTTTCATTTTTTTATGTTCGTTTTGCCTATCTAATGTCGCACATGTGGTAAATAATAACTGTTGAACTACTTTTTACAAAATGATCATAAAGTGGATGAAAGGTGTCACATCTCTTACGATTCCATATCCGCCGTCCGATGAATAAATAAAGCAAACAACGCCGTTTTGTTTGTAATTTTTAAGTTCTTCTATCAAAGAATAACAAAACAGCAATGTAAAAATCAGAAAGACGAAGCTGGAAGGCTTATTTCAGAGGAAATTGTAAACCTCTGAGTAAATTTGTATCACGTACGAGTCACACTTTATACGTATTTGAGATTCTTTATTTTTGAGATTCTTTATTTTAGTATCTTTCGCGTATTCTCTTTTTCGGCAGTGCTTTTTTACTTGGCGGAAAACTGCACTAACCGTTTCGAAACTGACTTATGTTTTTCCCAATATGAGTGCAGTTTTCCTAATTCATAACATAATTCAATACGGACATTGTTATTAACAAAATTTCCTGCTTCTTTTATCTTTTGTGCGTGGTCTCTTGGTTTCTGCTACCACTGCTATGAGTATTATACAAGTTGTAAAATGATAATAGTAATAATTGTTGTAACAATATTAAAAATAGCAGTAACAATGTTGTAGTTGAGGGTAGCTTCGCGCTAGGGCAACAGCCCACCTTCTTTTAGCTCCATCATGAATTATTAAAAACAGCAGAATTGAGTTTGTTTGTTCGTTGACATTGGTGTGGCCGAATAATCGTCTAACACGTTCCCTGGTTTTATCAACCTCGTTCAGTAATCATTTTCCCATACCTAGTAACTTTTCTCCCTTTTTGGTTTATTGCCGAGTTGTTGGCGGAAAGCCTTATGTTTTTTTTCCCGTTTTCATTTTGTTCTGCTCTATGTTTTAGCCAAACAAACCCAGCGCCATACATCAAAGTCCATACTAAAACTAAAAGAAATATTGTATAGCATCAATGATAATGATTCTATGCTAAATGGAACCACGCATGCATGATTACACTTCTATAGCGCCTCATTTGTCAATATTTTCACTGTTCCTTTAGCTTTGTAACGGTACTTTTATGGTGCACATTTTTATTTAGCTGTAATTGAAGTATCAACCAGCTAGAAGGAACGGAGCGACTATTCACCTTTCTTCGGCTTGAATTTTCCATGATAAAGCACTGAATAACAAGTCAAAACAAGCCACAAACCAAACATGCTATGATGCTGAGGAATATGTATTTAGGTTATGGAATAACTTCTTGAGATACAGTGTTTAAGTGGGTGTTAACTGGTGAGACTGACAGTTTATCGACTTGACGTGACGTGGTAAGGGCGGGTTCCTCTTCATTCCAATCGACTTGTCCTTAGTTGCTCTTAGTCGAGTAGGTTCAATGGTGATGTTTTGAAGACAAGTAGTTTTTTTAAGTATAGCACAGAGGAAGAAGTTTTCCTCAGAAATCATTTGAGGTTAGGTTAAAACGAAACGAACAGAAAAATGTTTGTTATTTCCCCTAACGGTGCCAACCTCTCAAAGCAAACACGTTTTTGATTAAATACGAAACTGAGCTAGCTCACATGCTTCCAGAAGGGAAAACAAGCAAGGTAACTCAAAATGATAAATCAAAGTGACGAAGGCGTCATGCTTTGACGACAGTCTGGAGCCAGGACGCGCTGCACTACGTGTTAGCATGAGCTGCTCAGGTCAATTGGACACTGGTCAAGAGCCATTACTTTAATTTACTTTCAACTACGGTGCCACAAAGTCGCATAGGTTTTCCCGATTCGTACCAATAAATACTTTCATGAGCCAAGTTGCATTCAGCAATTTCCCTGACTTCCTGTCGCCGGCATTTTACAAAGCTTTGCAGCAACAGTTTCTCTAATCAATTTATAATTCTTGCACAAGTCTTTGCTCCGCTGCAGGATTTAATAAAGAGGTTTGCCTTGCTTGGATTGGTGAATAAGTAAATCTTTTTACGATGGAGCAAATATCCACCTACTTGTTACTAGTAAACTAATATAATCTTTCATGCACTAGTGTGTGGTAAAGTTAGTTTGAAGATTAAGTCAGGCCATCTCGTATGATCGATGCATGGGATATGTATTTCCCACGTCTTCGGTGACGTGGGCCGCTTAAAAGCAACCCGTGTTTATCATTTTTGTGCAACCAAATGTTTTAAGGAAAGTAATAATCTTCTTACCTTTACAAAACTATTTCACGTTGGCAAGGAGTTTATGCTATAAGCAAAGCGTGCCGGTATTTGACACATCGTTTTGTGGTTTGTTTTTACGTTCACTTGTGGCAAGCGAAGTTAAATACATTTTCAAGGTGGACCCATTGCCAAAATGTTCAAAAACATGTCATTCGTTAACAATAGGCCGTAAAATGAAACAGTATACAAGGAGTACGAAACGACACGTACATGTAAGTTATTAGTAATAGTCTCTAAACAACTCTGTTAGATTGATCTAAGGTTGAGTTTTCTTCCGCCGGAAAGGGAAAGAAAATGCGAAGTTAGAGACTAACAAAAATTAACGTGTTATAGCCCTTAATTTCCAAAGAGTTTCGTGCCTGTTATTGATTTTGAAACAGCATCTAACCAATTTTCTATCAGGAAGTCATTAATTTTCAATAGCGTTAATAGTCGGCAGGCCTTTCAACTGATCTGGGCTAACGAGGTGACAAGTGGCAAGAAGATTGCTTAAGTACTGTACTCGTGTTTAGAGGAAACAGTTGTACCGCCAATAAGTGATGTCGGACTGGTGGTGCTCTCTCATTAGATTTATCCTAATACCCACAAAAATGCCACTAGTTTAAGTGGTTAGACTGATGGGAAACGGATAAGGCTTGATTATTGACTGACCACAAGTGGGACAGCTTAGTTAATCTAAACGTCGTTAAGGCTTGTAGAAATACGCTTAAAACTACAGCGGTATTGCTCACATCAGAGACGGTTTCGGATAACTGATTGCTGAAATCAAAAGAAATTCTTCTCATTTCATAAATCATCGGCCGGCATGGCGTAACACTCAAAGGTCGCTCAGGTCGTTGGCGGAGTGGCAGAGCAGAGAACAGTTTCTCACAGTCTACTTCTCACCAACTAGAGAAAACACAACCGGTTATGTAACTAAGTGCAAGGTTAAGTTGAACATATAGATTGATATTTTTAAAATGTTTTTAAATGATACTTGGGCGATGAAACAAAGATCTTGCTTATTTGGCTCTAATGCATAGTATTAAAATGGAAAGTTTGCAAAGGTTTCAAAAAGTATGAATATCTTTTTTACTATAATCTATCGAAATGATGCAGCTGTCATGGGATTTTAATCAAATTTACAAAAGGAGAATAAAATGCGTGTACCAACCTAGTTTACCCGCTAGTATGCACACGTCTTACTCCATGCATGAAAAACGCAGAAGATGTAAACTAGACACTCGAGTAACATCTGGCACCACTCTTCTCTTATCAGTATAAGAGCCTAAAACAGATCGATATTTTTCAGAAAACTATCTATGACTAACAAGATGATCAAACTTCACTTTTTCGGACAATATTTGAGCGTCTGGTCAGTAAAGCCCGATCAAAACAGCGGAGGAGGACTATATATATGGGGGATACAACACGGCCGCGCGGGGATAAACGAATTTTATCCTCTCGTGCTGAAAGTGTTATCATGTTAGTTACCATAGCAACACCAACATCCTCACACGTGAAAGATAGAAATGGTTCCTTCACTGCGCGCGAAGAAGATAGGATTTTTTTATAAAAGAAAAATCCTGGTGTTTATAACAAGTTTACGATATCATATCCATTTTGAACTCATAATCAATCTGCGCAAACTGATTGGTCTCTAGTAAAATGATAGAGCTTATGTTTGCTAGCATACACATGTTTGGGGCCTATCTTAGACTCACTTTAACCCGTGACGAAGACGGTAACCGCGATTTTTCGCCGAAACAACTAAGAAATACCAAGTTGCCGATTTTAACACCTAATAACCGCGACGAGCAACCTTATCATACTAACTACGCTCATGCTCAAAACCGGCTTCACCGGGCAACTACAATGCAAGTAACAGAATGAGCCCCAACAGGACGAATCAGCTGTTCACGGTTGCTCCTGTTACCTGTATTGTAGTTGCCTGGGTGAAGCCGGTTATGCGCATGCGTGTACTGGTCCTGGCTAAACGGTGGAGTTGAGCATGTGCGGTTTTTATTTTTCAAGTTTTACTTTTTGATATGTTTTAGGAATGCTTGACAAAACTGCGCGATGCGCATGCAAGCCTAGACGAAGGGATGACTCCTGAACTTGGAGTACTACACTGTCATTCAGTGACATGGTCAATATTTCGCATCAATGAAACTGCGTCATAACGACGTCTATGATAGTAAATGGCGTCCAGAGGACCAAAAAACACTATGACAGTTATAATCAAAATTGTTGTATTTGCGGGATCTAACTCATTCAGCCAATTTGATGACGGGAGGGACCGAGGGATTTTTCTTGGTCTAAATTTCTCAGCAACCAAGCTAAGGGATTTGTTTTGGTTTATAGAAGACGCCAGGGTGTTTTGCATCACAAAAATTGGCAGAGATTTCGTTGGGTATTCTTTTTTTCTTCATCTCAAATCAACAATAAAATACATATATTTTACTGGATATGCTAAAAATAGTAGCTATTTCCCTAGGGGGAAGGGGGGGGGGTCTAAAAATGAATGAAAAAATAAAATATGCATGTGGACCCCCGAGCTGCCCGTTTTGTGTTTGTGGACAAGAGCCTAGATTCTGGCGACTACGTACCGATAGTCTTTACGCAACAGGTGTGAGACGCCAAATTTTCAATATTTTTAATAAATCATGATTTGTTTTTTCCCGTTTACTCGTTTTATTCCGCTTTTATGCTACATGACTTGATAACTGTCACTGGTTTTTCGTGTAATCTGTACTCTGTCCAGTATCAAAACTACAAGTGTATTATAGTGAAAAATGGTAGAGCATTGAGTAAAAATAAAGTTATTGTTGTTGTTGTTGTTGTTGTTATGATACTCGTTTAAGGTCATCCAACTTAGACAAGCCCTAATGGTTTTTTTTTTGGATGCCCTGTAAAAATTGTAATTTTCAACTATTGCATATTCTTACTAGGGTCAAATAAATAATTGTACTGTATTGTATTGTACGCTGGCGGGGTTATACAACCCAACAAGAAAATGTATACTTTTGAAAAGGAGCTGTTTTCCAAAGTAATGTAATGAAAAATGAAGAAAGAACATCCATACACCATGCTGTTGCCGTAAGAGACTACGCATATCCTTGCTGGCACCTAATGTGGTAGTTAAAGGTGTTTCAACCCTCCCCGGGGTGGAAGGGGGAGGGGGGGTTAGTCCCTACATTTGGATAGTAGGTATGACCGTCGTGTTTTTAAGGGGTTAAAAAAGCCAGTCCAGTTTTTAGGGGTTGTTAAAAAAATCCTGATCTTTAAGCCGAGAGGTATTTCTTAGAGTGGAAAATTTTTGTGCTTGATAATTTTTAGGGTGTTCCGGGGACTTTTCTGACGGTCATCCATATCCTGTTAGCCCCGGGTTTAAACTACAAAATAACAAAATATAGAAATTTAGAGGTGAAAAAAAGCATCAAACATCTACCAGGAAAGGTACGCCCTCTAAGGAAACTTAATTTTTAATTATCTTAATTAGTCAGTGCTTAGAAGGGCCATCTCTTGAATGCTTCATGATCAAGAGAGGGGGATTCTTCCAAGGCCAATGGCACGTTGATCTATTGTTCTCCATATGAAAGCCTAAAATGCGGGATGAAGGTTTTTGTTTTAGATGGTTAAAATACCTATCAGCTTTGCGACCGTTTTATATGATAATAAACTATTTACAAGTTAACGAACAATAAATAGTTAAAGAGAAGGGCGAATAGTTTTCAGACATTTTTTGCATACTTATTTTCCACTTCAGACTTTTTTTTCGCTGGCTTATTTTCCACTTTAACTATTTTTTGCATTTTATAGTGAGTCAGAGTGTAAGCAGCCCCTATAAGTAGGTACAAAGGCCGCATACGTAGCGGGCATTACCAGTTACATCGACCTTGGGATAATAGTGAGCCGGATTGTTGGCAGCTACTAAAAGTATATACGTAGCGGGCATTACCAATTACATCTACCTTAAGGTAATAGTGAGCCAGATTGTTGGCAGCTACTAAAAGTATGTACGTAGCGGGCATTACCAATTACATCTACCTTAAGGTAATAGTGAGCCAGATTGTTGGCAGCTCCTAAAAGTATATACGTAGCGGGCATTACCAATTACATCTACCTTAAGGTAATAGTGAGCCAGATTGTTCGCAGCTACTAAAAGTTGGCACTAAGGCCTAATAGGTAGTTGGCATTACCTCTTATACATTTACCTTTAGATAATGGTGAGTCCGAGTGTTAGCAGCCACTAATAGATGGTACTAAGGCCTAAAAGGTAGCGGGCATTACCCCTTTACATCTACCTTAAGATAATAGTGAGCCTGAGTGTTAGCAGCCACTAACAGATGGCTCTAAGGCCTAATAGGTAGCAAGCATTTAACAATTATCCCTCGAGCCCGAATGGGCTAGAAGCCAATAGCCCATGAGGCCGCAGGCCGAAAGGGCTATTTGGCTATTAGCCCATGAGGGCGAGAGGGATAATTGTTTTAGGAAAATCATACTAGTTGGTCAAAAATCAGAAGTAAAAAATCTTTTTTTAAAGCTCTAAAATTAATTTTTTAGTGTTTA
>JAOBAT010074102.1:0-21060 GCA_026413305.1 Hydrozoanthus tunicans | reverse complement strand
GGTGGGGTAGGGGGGTATGTACCGCCACCCACCACCTCCCCCGACAAAATTGGGTTCCTTAAAAATACCATTGTTTTGTCTTCTTCCCTAACAGATGAAGCCTGGGGTGAGTTCTTATTTCCACTAGCTTCTAATAAAAACAGTGCCACTAAATATAATTTAATTTGAAAAACGAAGCAATTCTTTTTTTTGAGTCTTTAGATGCATGATAAAGTATTTGGGTTATTTCTCTTCAAACAGCGAGTAAATAACAGAATAATTTGAAATTGACGCAGTGCGGCAGTAGCGCGCGCAAATAATTACCCGCGTGATACGTCATAATGCGTCCGTTATTGCTATGCATGAAACAAACTCCTCACTTTTCCCTGATTCTTGTTTCAACAAGGCGTGAAAATTTTTTGGTAAACTTGAAAAAAGCTTAAGCATTTATTTCGTTAGTCAGAAGATAGACTTACAAGGTTTTGGAAGCCAGGACAATCGAGGGTAAGTGTTTGCCTTCCGGTTTTCATTAGTAGCTGCAGAAAGCTTTATAAACACGAAATTTAGTTTGAATTTTACGAGATTTAAGAGCAATAACGTCGCTTTTTCGCCATTTCCTTTGTTTTTTCCTATTCTTATTTTGATTTTAAAAAAACACGGTTTTATACCGCAGATAAAGCAAAAAGTCGGATTACAAAAATGTTATTTTAGTTCACGGTGTGTAAAAATCGTTTTAATTTTCATATCGGCGTAAATAGCGTCGGCTTTACTTTTTGTTTTGGCCAAAGCCATTTTTAAAGTTCTTGTTAAAGGAAGACATTACTTTTAATTTAGTTCCATAATAAATCTCTGTTTTGCTTTTTTTTTAGCTTTTGAACTTTCTCGCCAAAAGCCCAAAGGTACAATGCAAGAACAAATTCAAATACACAAATTTAAGTTAACAAAAAATACATAAAAACAAGTTCAAGTACACATGTACAAATACAAAAACGCAAAATAAAAATTGAAATACGCGAATACAAGTAGAAAATTCAAAGACAGATACAAGTGGAAATGTGCAAATACAAAGAAACACTTTATAGTTACTGTTGGAACTTTCATAGTGCAGGATTTCTTTTTATGATCTACAGACTGGTTTTGATTTCATCGTTACTCAGTGTAATGTTAGTGTTACAAGTTGCTTCAACATGTTCATGTTCGGCTGTTTGTCGCATATCACTGTTTGATAAAAACAATGAGCACTATATTAATTCAATGTTGAGCTAGTGAAAGTTATAATACTCTTCATCGTATGAAAATTCACGACTTTTCTTACGATCATTTTAAAAAACAATTCTGAAGCACAAGTTTGCAAAATTTTCAGGGGGAGAACCTTCTCGTGCCTGCAATGTTGGCTGTCGCGCACTCAGCGTTCGCGTAAACCCCCCCCCAACTTAAAATTGCTACCTAACACAGTTGCAATGTGTAGTTACAGAAAATATCCACACCCCCACCACGGAAGGAATTCTTTTTGGATCCCCCCTCTCCCCCGGAATTTTCATGATTCATTGCCCTACCCCTACCCCTCCTGGAAATGTTAGTGCTTTCATTTCAAGTTTTTAAAAGAAAATACGACAGAATATGTCCTTATTTACAATGTGGACCTCATTCATACTTGTTTCTTCTCTTGATGATGAAAAAAAAAATTAAAATGCTTATATAAAGAAAAATTAACGTAAGCTATGATAATTTGTTCGTCAGCACGAGTTCCAGAAAAAAAAAATTTCATTTTTATCCAGTTTCTGGATAGCGTTTCAATAGAGCGATAGATAACACCGTAATAACCATCTCTTTGTTGAATTAAAGTGCGTATTTCAAAGCAATTTGTTTCAAAACACATTGTCTACCATCCCCCTTCCCCGGAAGTTTGACTAATTTTAACCCCCCTGGAATTTCCTAGCCGTCAGAATCCCAACCCCCTCCCTCTGAAAACTCCGATTTCTTCCGTGGTGGGGGTGTGGATATTTTCTGGACCTACACAATTGATCAAAAGAGCATTTTGCTTAAAAACTAAAAAGGGCAAGAACTTCTCGCCTTGTTTACAATTTACCCATTATATAGAGGTCATTGACCATAGCATAGCCAATGCTAACATTAATCAGGTCTCTGTGTTCTCCCCATTGCGCAAGTTTCTTCTGTGTTCAACGTTGTTCATAACAGCGAGTTCGAAAATGATGTTGCAAAGAAATTTCACCAAAAGGCGCTTCTGGTGACTGCGGACTTATGACAATAGCTGTATAGCTGTATAGCAACAGTTTGTTTGAAAGAGAAAAAAGGTTTTAAAACAAGAATTGAAAACTTAGCTGATTATTGAGAATCGCCCAAAAAATTAGCTGATTAAAATTTGCTGAATTTGATTGTTTACTGAGTAATCGTGAGTAAAAAAGATAAAAAGTATCCAGATAAAAAAGATAAAAAGTATTCAAATAAAAAAAAAGTATCCAGATAAAAAAAGATAAAAAGTGTCCAGATAAAAAAGATAAAAATTATTCAGATAAAAAAAGATAAACAGTATTTAGATAAAAAAAAGATAAACTGTATTCAGTCCTACACTTAGCCGATTACTGAGAATCGCCCAAAAATTAGCTGGTTAAATTTTCTGAAAATCGTTCCCAAAATTAGTTGTTTACTGAGTAATCGTGAACAAAAAAGATAAACAGCATTCAGTCCTACACGAGTAAAGTATCAATATTTTTTTCAGTCCTGACCGAACAATAGAATTCAAAAAATTATTAGCTGCAGGGAATGGGTTCTCCTCTCAGAAGATTGTTTTCCGTGTCATGTAATTCTGTTTGAAACAGTTCGTTGTAACCCCTCTATGAACTGATGGAAATTCACTGACTTTTTAAGACGAGTTTTGAAAACAATATTATGTTTTTATTAAAAAAGAAAAAATACTAATTGCGTTTCAATTCATTAGAAACATTAATTGAACTAATTCATATGATGTATTTGCCGTTTGGATAAAACATTAAAGGCACAGTATTGAATATTGAGTATTAACGCAACGCAACTTGACTATTGAGTTCAAAATTCGAACAACAACATTTATTCGGTGATGAGCAAACTCTAGGCCTGAAGAGTCAAAAGAAATTCTCAAGTGCATTTTCGGTTCCCAGTGATGAATCAGATGACTGAGGTCATTGAAGAAGAGTCAAATGACATTATGGTTATATCGTAATCTTCAGTACAAATAATGGGGTTTCAAAATAACAATGGTTTTAAATCAAACTTTCGAAAATTAATGGGTGAGTTAATTAACGCGATTTTTTAAAAACTGCGCGTTAATAAAATGTTTTTTTGATTTACTGTAATAAGTAGGTTGCTAGATCGACGAAAGTCTATTAGAAAATCTTTGTAGTTTTATATTACCAGGTATGAAGACGCCAGCAAGTCATCCCTTACACGCCTTTATTGTATTTTTTACACCCAAACTGACTTGTAAAGAACATAGGCGATTTCTTACTAGTCAGTAATTATTGTTATCCGGCAGTTATACACACAAACTCTAGCACTGGCCCGTAGACCATTCACGCGATGGAAATATACACGAGTGTTCAAATATGGTTTCTCTCCGAAAGTAAGTTCAACAACTGTGCCACTTTTTTGCTTTTCGCATACACCATGCATGCAGCAATCTTCTGCTCAGGTATGTAATCGACACTTCACTTCTCCGAAGGCCATTTGCTGATTTAAAACGCCTAACGATGAATTCAATTTTAATGACTGTCCATTACATTATTTAACTAAGTTAAAATCCATTTTAGCGTTTGGTAGGGCTTATGCACGCTGTGCTTCCCGTGGCTTTTCTTTGTTTTTTCCCAGCGTCTTCAAGTGAGAAATGTGCGCACCGAGCGCTTCGCCAAAAGTGTCGATGTAGTTGTATTTTACGCCAAATTCCTCGCACGTGCGGCGAATAATGGGAGTGATCTGAGGGTAGTAGTACTGACAGATATCCGGGAACAAATGATGCGCCGTTTGATGGTTCAGGGCACCTGAAACAGAGACGCGTCGTTAAGTAATTGCGAAAGCTGTCGTGCGACAACAGCCACGCGACAACAGCCATGCGACAACAGTCACGCGACAACAGTCACGCGACAATAGTCACGCTACAAGATCTATTGATAACAAATGAGAAACTGATGATAAAGATAACATAAATGATATTGGTATAGGTGATGTCGTAAATGATAGGAACTTCGTTTTTCTCCAAGTCATGTTTCCGCATTATTTCGTACCTATTCTGGTGTTGACAAGTTCATTTATACAAAAAAAAAAAAAAAACTAAACTAACTTTATTTATCGTCGTTAAGATGGGAGTGGTTGCCCATTCTGCCAAGCCAGTGGCTTTTGTTGGCAAAGATCTCGGCGTGACAGTCGATTTTGTGGAGGGAGGAAAACCGGAGAACCCGGAGAAAAACCCTTGGAGTCAGAAGAAGATCGACATGTGTGGACATCTGCCTTAAAAACTCATCTGAATCACAACGCTTGTGTTTCTTGACGCGTCATTGGCTGATCAGGTGTAAACTTGTAATCTCGCTGAGCTTATAAATACCCGGAAAAGCTCGACTGCATTCGAATGTAAACTTCGGAGATGTCAATCATTAATAGGTTTAACAATGGCTGTTATGTTTCAAAACTTGTAAAAAGGTTTTATGCACGCCTATTTTAAAAAGTGCTTGCAGACTTTATGAAAACTCTCTGAGAACATTTGTGCAGACACATTTTGTATGATTTAAGTAAACCTGAGGGTGATTTGTGCGATAGAATCCGTGTTTTATTACACATTTAATGACCCTGCCCACCATATGGGTTCCATAGCTCAGTGGTAGCGCATCCGACTAGTATACGGAGGGTCTTACGTTCGATTCCCATGAGGGACTCGGTTTTTTTTTCCAATCAAGTCTCCACATTACGACCATCAGCTTTCGACTATCAGATAACAAAAATACCACTTCATAATATAACTTAAGCAAAACTACCCCTTTGTATCATAACTTAAAAAGCAAAACAAAAACCTAAGAGGAGAAAATAACAGTTTGTACTAGCAACTAAAATTATCGACTTACATCACGCACTTTTAAGTAGTTATAACTATAACTGACGTAATATACACTTTAAGTTAGTAACAACAAGACCTGTCACCAATGCTGGTTATTGGAAGACAAAATATGGCATTTAGGACAGATTAATTTGAACGATTGCGGACAATCAATGTTAAAATGGGTTTCGGTCAGTTTAAAATAGTAAAAAACAAGGGTTTTCCAAAGATTTTCTCTCTCTTTACAGAAAAGCAAAACAAACAAGTCGTAAGATAACTACAGACTCTTTTTCACGATAAATACAAATCGTTCACACACCGTTTCTCTAAAAGCTGGTAATTAGTTCAGGCGAATTTAAGTTAAACTGTGAATAATGAATACAAACCTGTGAAAAAGTTACAAAACCAATTGTCCGTCGCATAGTCGAGCGTCGTTTCGATCTGCAGTTCAGCCCTAAATAAATCAAAAGGTGTAAAACATAGGAAATAAAAGAGTATATATAATACCGGCAAATCAAAGAGTGTATAATATAGGAAATCAAAGAGTGTATAACATAGCAAATCAGAGAGTGTATTATACAGAAAAATCAAAGAGTGTATAATATAGGAAAGCAGTATAGAGTGAGCAGAATTACCCCCTTTTTTGGGGAGCCAGTGGGGAGACTGCATAAATTATCTCTTGAATGACGTCATAGATCATTTATATAATGGGGAGGATTTAATTATCTCTTTTGTTTTCCACCCTCATGAATAAAATGCGGGGGAATAAATTATCTCTGAATGACGTCATAGCTCATGAATAAAATGCTGTGGATTTAATCATCTCTTTTGTTTTCCAGCCTCATGAATAAAATGCAGAGCCGGTATAAAGTCTTTTGTTATGACAATGATTTAACGGTCGTTTTTCTAAAATGGCGCCAAACGCATTAATTATGCAAAACAACTAATGTTACATCCGGCTAGAACCGGTTTCGATATGACATCATGTTTCTACTTTTATCTCGGATAAGACATTAACCAAGCCATATTGTCATTTTAGCTGCGAGAGCCAAGCAACAGTTCACAAAGGTATAGCGAGTTTAGAACTTATGCAAATCTAGGAAAAAAATAAACAAACAAAAAACTTATTCCCCTATTGTTTTGTTTTTGACAGCTGTCGGCGCGATTTTGCATATTAATGAGGCTGTAAATGGTTGAGTGAGTTTTTGAATATTTAATTAGGGCGCTGGTAAGCATACCAGCTTTTGATGACTTTAAAAACTGTAAAAGAAAAGACGAAACACCAAAGACTGATTTCAAACACATTTTATTCTACTTTTAATTAACTACACTTCTTATAAAACATACGTGTAGACTATGTGTTAGACAATGTTAGACTAGCTATGTTAGTCTATGTTAGACTATGTTAGTCTGTGTGTTAGACTATGTGTTAGAGTAGGTTAGTCTATGTTTGACTATGTTAGTCCATGTTAGACTATATGTTAGACTATGTTAGACTATGTTAGACTAGCTATGTTAGTCTATGCTAGACTATAAGTTAGGCTAAATCAAAGAGTGTACAAAATAGTAAATCGAAGAGTGTATAATATAGGAAATCAAAGAACGTGTAACATAGGAAAATAGAGAATGTAAAACATAGGAAATCAAAGAGTGCATAACATAGGAAATCAAAGAATGCATAACATAGGAAATCAAAGAGTATATAATGCAGGAATATCAAAGAGTGATTAACACAGGAAATCAAAGAATGTATAACATAGGAAATCAAGGAGTGTATAGCATAGGAAATAAAAGAGTGTATAATACAGGAAAATCAAAGAGTGTATAATATAAGAATTCAAAGAGTGTATAACATAGTAAATCAAAGAGTGTATAATACAGAAAATTCAAAGAGTGTATAACATAGTAAATCAAAGAGTGTATAATACAGAAAATTCAAAGAGTGTATAACATAGGAAATCAAAAAGTGCATAACATTGGAAATCAAAGAGTGTATAATACAGGAAAATCAAAGAGTGTATAATATAGGAAAATCAAAGACAGTATAACATAGGAAATCAAAAAATGCGTAACACAGGAAATCAAAGAATGTATAAAACAGGAAAATCAAAGAGTGTACCATATAGGAAAATCAAAGAGTGCTTAACAGGAAATCAAAGTTTGTACAACAAAGGAAATCAAAGAGTGTATAATATAGGAAATCAGAGAGTGTATAACATAAGAAATCGAAGAGTGTGTAATACAGGAAAATCAAAGACAGTATAACATAGGAAATCAAAAAGTGCATAACATAGGAAATCAAAGAGTACAGGAAAACCAAAGAGTGTATAATATAGGAAAATCAAAGAGTGCATAACGGGAAATCAAAGAGTGTACAACATAGGAAATCAAAGAGCGTATAACATAGAAAATCAAAGAGTGTATAACATAGGAAATCAAAGAGTGTACAATACAGGAAATCAAAGAGTGTATAATATGTGAAATCAAAGAAAGTATAACATAGGAAATCAAAAAGTGCATAACATAGGAAATCAAAGAGTACAGGAAAACCAAAGAGTATATAATATAGGAAAATCAAAGAGTGCATAACAGGAAATCAAAGAGTGTACAACATAGGAAATCAAAGAGCGTATAACATAGGAAATCAAAGAGTGTATAACATAGGAAATCAGAGTGTAAAACATAGAAAATCAAAGAGTGTATAATACAGAAAAATAAGGTGTATAACATAGGAAAACAAAGAATGTACAATACAGGAAATCAAAGAGTGTATAACATGTGAAATCAAAGAAAGTATAACATAGGAAAATAGAGAATGTAAAAAATAGGAAATCAAAGAGTGTATAACATAGGAAATCAAAGAGTGTATGACATAGAAAATCAAAGAGTCTATAAAACAAAAAATCAAAGAGTATAATATAGGAAAATCAAAGAGTGTATTACATAGAAAAATAAGGAATGTATAACATAGGTAGTCAAAGAGTGTATAATATAGGAAAATCAAAGAATGTACAATACAGGAAATCAAAGAGTGTATAACATGTGAAATCAAAGAAAGTATAACATAGGAAAATAGAGAATGTAAAAAATAGGAAATCAAAGAGTGTATAACATAGGAAATCAAAGAGTGTATGACATAGAAAATCAAAGAGTCTATAAAACAAAAAATCAAAGAGTATAATATAGGAAAATCAAAGAGTGTATTACATAGAAAAATAAGGAATGTATAACATAGGAATTCAAAGAGTGTATAATGTAGGAAATCAAAGAAAGTACAACATAGGAAAATAGAGAATGTATAACATAGGAAATCAAAGAGTGCATAACAAAGTAAATCAATGAGTGTATAATACAGGAAAAACAAAGAGTGTTTAATATACTATTTTTAAAATGTTTTCCAATAAAAGGCTTTACCTTTTCAACCATTTCGTTTTGGCAAAAACTCGTTTGCAAGAATTTTCTACACTATACACAAAGAAGGGAATCATGGTTTCAGTGAGAGTTATAGCAGAACATCCTTTCATCAGGAAGAATAGCATTGACAATCAATTGTTTCAGCAGAAGAGACTGCGAAATCCTTACCAATCTTCGTTTATTTTTCCATCTTTGTCTGGCTCTGGCCACTTAACCTTTAATAAACGAAGTTCACTTATTGTTACTATCATCATCATCATTATAATCATCATTGGCTTAATTGATACTGTATTGTGGTTACTGTTGTTATCACTATTTTTAACTTCATTACTCTTAATATCATCCTTGCTGTTAATCTTATCGTTATCCTTGTCTCTAACCTTAATGTGATCCTTGGCGCTACTCTTATCATCATTCTTGACATTACTCTCACCATCATACTTGTCGCTACCCTTATTATCATCCTTGACATACCCTTACCATCACCCTTGTCGTTACTTTTATCTTTATACTTGTCGATACTCTTATCAAGATCCTAGACATTACTCTTATAATCATGAATCCTTGTCATTGCTCTAATCATCCTTGTTGTTACTCTTATAATCATCCTTGTCATTGCTCTTATCAACACCCTTGTCGGTACTTTTATCATCATCCTTGTCATTACTCTTAATGTGATGTTTGGCATTACTCTTATCATCATCCTTGTCATTACTATTATCATCATCCTTGTCATTACTCTTATTGTGATGTTTGGCATTACTCTCAGTATCATCAACCTTGTCGTTACTATTATCATCCTTGTCATTACTATTATCATCATCCTTGTCACAACTCTTATCATCATCCTTGCCAATACTATTATCATCATCCTTGTCATTACTCTTATCATCATCCTTGTCATTACTATTATCATCATCCTCATCATTACTATTATCATCATCCTTGTCGTTACTCTTATCAACATTCTTGTCATTACTATTATCATCATCCTTGTCATTACTCTTATCATCATCCTTGTCATTACTATTATCATCATCCTTGTCATCACTATTATCATCATCCTTGTCATTACTATTATCATCACCCTTGTCATTACTATTATCTTCATCCTTGTCATTACTCTTATCATCATCCTTGCCATTACTCTCATCATCATCCTTGTCATTACTCTTACCATCATCCTTGTCATTACTATTATCATTATCCTTGTCGTTAGTTTTATCAACATTCTTGTCATTTCTCTTATTGTCATTTTTGTTATTTATCTTATCATCATCCTTGTCGTTACTCTTATTGTCATCCTTGTGATTTGTCTTCTCATCAACCTTCTCATTAATCTTTTGTGATCCTTGTTTAGTCTTATAATCATCCTTGTCGTTAGTCTTATCAACATCCTTGTCGTTACTCTTACTGTCATCCTTGTGATTTGTCTTATCATCATCCTTGTTGGTAATCTTATCTCGACCATTTTCTAAGCAATCGTTTTGATATATAGCTGCTCTTTGAAGTTTGAGTTTGTAACAAAACTGAACGCAGCACAAAGACCTCAACAAGGAGGTTGTTAGCCAAGTTTAAAACAGTAGAAGAGGCCGTTCAACTTACCTCGCTGACGACGTGAGAAATCTGGAACACCAGCGCCAACCAATAACCAGAAACCATCTCGATGATAACAATCAGTACAACCTGTTGTTTTGTTTACACAAAAAGTGAGAGAAAACGTTAAACTAACTCGTGTAATTGTTCTTTAAGTAATGGTCCGCCTAAGAACTAGGCAGCCTCCCATTGTTCTGCGGCATTTCGCTTTTCCCACGCTAGAATGTTTAAATTTTCATTCTGCGAACACATCAACTTGTATACAACATAGTTTTAAAGTAAAAAGCAGTAAAAGCTTTTAGTAAAGTTTCTTTTGTGCTACAATAATTTAGCCATTCATAGAACTCAAGAACAAAAGCAAAGAAAACCTTTTAACTTTCAAAAATTCCACATGGAATTTTTCTTAAATTTAAAAATAGAAATGTTTCAACTAAGAAGGACTGAATGAGTGTACTGGAGACAAATACATAAGCTTACTCGTGAAGATACGGTCAATTTTTAAAGCTTAGCCAATCAGATCAACAGTTTAACAATATCGCATTTAGCACCTTTCTGCATTCCATTGCTGTTGGCCTGCCTAGTTCTTACTCGGGCCGTTACTTAATAGTCTTGATTGCCTAATGTAGTACTGATTCAGTCTATGTCTGCTTTCTCTTTACTTCTGACCCCTCCGTTTGTTCCTTGATTCTGCCTTTTCAACATATCTGCCTAGGTTTGGTGAATTGATTCAACTTTGCCGCTACGGAAAATTCTATTTCAAGGTGTCAACCTCAAATTTTGAAATTTACTAATTAAATACTAACAGGCATGAGAGTATTAGGGGTACAATCTGCCGTATTTTAAAACTGCTTCAAACTCAAAGTAACTTCACATCAGAAGAAATATTTCACAATACAATTAACTCCCAATAACTCAAAGACTTGCTAACTCAAACATGCACTGTAAATTTACCCTCGGTAACTTGAACTCCTGATAACTCGAAGGTTTTTCAGTTTCCCTTGAAGGTTCGAGTTATCGGGGTTTTACGTTACACTCATTTCTTGGCAACAAATTCCTGTGTTTTGTTCTTCTCGCTCTATTTTCACTGAGTCGTGGTCACTTAAGTGTTTCTGGTCCTTTATCCGTTTTTGTTAAAGATATAACCATTCTAGCTTCTTTTCGGAAGATCTTGTTTTCAACAACAACAAAAAAACCTTCTTCGAGCTTGTGTGGCCTATCAGACCAGCGCTAAGTGGATGAGAGTTGTTGACCCCCCCCCCTGGCAGGACACTAGTCCATCGTAGGTTTGCCCCCAGCAGAACTGGACGGGAACTCAGCTGAGTCAACTGGAACAAAGTCAGGTTAAGTGTCTTGCTCAAGGCCACAACACGGGGCTCGAACGGCGCGACCCTTAGATTACAATGCCCCCAAAGTCACCAAATTCAACAAACAGTGCTATAATCTGTGTTCGATTTCATAAACTAAAACTAATTTCTTCAACAGAAAAATGATATTTCTTGTTTTAAATGTGAAAGGTAACAGAACTCTTTGGGTAAAAATTGATTAATTTTCATCTGTGCTAGTTGTAAGTGTTTTGCAACTTATAGAGGCGTCTAAATGCGATCCATTCGGCCGCCAGCCGGCCAGTTTTGAGAAGCCTGTTAATGCAGTTTTGTACTTACAGATTTCCATGCGGGTAAAATCATAAACGGCCACACCAGTCGCATTGCTACAAACAAAATTTTTCCAAGAACAAATATGGCGAGGTGAGAAGGAGAAGGCCAGTTTATCCGGATTGTACCTGTACGTCAGAAAGAGGTCGTATCATTAACTAGTAGGATCATCGTCAGAGAGAGAGAGAGTGCCTCTCTCACTCTTTCGTCCGAATGCCGTGCTGACGCGCGTTAATAGGAAGTTTAAGATTTAAGGACGGCAACATCGACGACACCTTTCTTGATTGTTTAAAGGTAAAAGTTCCTGTAGGTCGTTCTCGTAGTCGCAAAAACTTCAAAACTGAGCTTTTCACGTTGTAGTTTTCAAGTCGACGACGAGCAGGTGGCGCGCACGGTGCATTCCAACGTGCAGCTATTGTATTCACCATTGTTCTCTGCCGTCGTCGTCGGCGTTGGCGTACTCGTATCTTAAACTTCCTAATTACTATGAACAGATAAAATTCGTCCTTCTCAATTGATTGATTTGTCTTTCTCAAATATTATGTCTTGCAATATATTTTATCACCAACTACTCTAGGTGGAATAGCAATGAAGCTCCAAGTTAATAACATGTCATAAGAAAGAAGAAATTTCCAAAAAATACTATATAAGTCCTGTACTTGCACATGTCTGAACGTCAGAATATCTTGGCCTTGTCTCCCCTAACGCATCTTACTGACTGAATTTTATACATTTTATCTTCTTCATTTGTGTTTTACTTTTTCTTGTGGCGAACGATCCAGTGCTAGTAGACTGTCTAGCACGCGAGTTGAAGAAAATGTGCTCAGCTCAAATTATCCAGGGAACCCATGAAGCTAATCGCTTTAGCTGCCGTACCGTGAAATGCAGCTTGATCACTGCACCCTATTAATAAATCTTTCGCTAACGGATTGGGAGAATATCAAACGTGTTGCTAATTAAGACAGCCCAAGGGAGTATAATGAATTGACTCACTGTTTCTTTGATTTTTGAGGAACTTGAAGTCCTGGGATTGTGTCTTTATCGCCAACTGCAAATTATGAAAAGCATATGCTAAAGGTCACTTTGCTTATCAGGCGTGATGCTGAACTTAATGATTGTGACAACTATGGATACAATAATGAACATGTAATATCTGTTATGGAACTGATTTGGTACATTGCTTACCAAGCCATATAAGAACGGAAGACCGATGTGCTGATGGAAATAACGAGGCAACCACTTCTGGGTCCATTTAATGCGTCTGAGGTCTGACTCCTATTGGTAGAACCAGAACATTGTTGCGCAGTAACTTTGGTAAAGTAAAGTGGTGCATTTAATTAATGCTCAAAGGCGCTTTACAATGACCAGTTTACCCCCAGAGGACCTGAAACATAAATTTATATATAGGCGCAATTGACAGCCGCTTCATGGATGCTAGTACTCATTTAACCGATCCCGGAAGGATGGAAAGCTGAGTAGCCTTTAGAGGGAAAAAAGGTCGCCCAAACTATTCAACCCTCGACCAGGCCGAGAATCGAACCGGGGACCTCAGGATTGGGAGGCAGAGATCTTACCACTGCGCCAACCCCTCCGCTATGGCACGCTCGTACAATAACATGCAGCGCTTATTCTTCACTCTTACATCAAGAGCTCGTTATATAATGAAAATTCAAAGGAGGTTGCTATTTTGACAAAAGTTCTACTCTCGAGTTGCTTCTCTGGAAAGAACATTGTACACAGTGAGGTTGATAAAGCTAAAACCTTTTCCTAGTCAGAGTTTCAGGTTTGAAGTAGCTTTGGTGGAGAAAATTTGTACCACCTTGCTCAAAACTCTCCATAGTTGTACAGGCCCAGGAGACTCTTGCATAATCTCCAGCTATTAGTAAAACATGCCTGTGTCTTCATAATGCGAACCTCTAACTCTGATTTACATGGTAAGATTTTTAAGCATTATGGAAATTAACTCAAGAAAATTTTAGATGAACATATGGATTATTCATCTTATTCAACATGTCAATTTCCTAACTGTCATTTTTGTAAAATGATTCAATGGCAAATTGAGCTATTCACCCGGCGAATTGAAGTAAAAAACTGCTTGTAACCCAGGCGAAATTCGCCATTCGCCGGCCTAAACCTGAAGCACTGCTAGGAATGACACAGTATCGGTGACTTGATATACACGAACGCGTACGTTGTTACAAGTTTCAAAAGCTTATCTTTGAAAGGGAACCTGTACTCCAAAAATATTTTTTGATACGTTTAACATTTTTCTAAATTAATTATCTGCAAAGTTGAATAAAGAAAGCACTAGCCAATCCCATGAAGCGCCATGCATGTAACACTGACGTCACATCGTCAAACTGTCAAAGGAAGTCACGACGCCAAGGGAATCTGCTTTATTGCCTTTTTCAGATTGTTTTATTGCTCGTATTTTTCGTAAAAATAATTACAGAATACAACAAAAAACATTTTCCTTTTAAGTACCTTAATAAAAATCTTAAGGTCGTTCCATTGAAATAGAGCCCACACCTGGATTTTTGTCAAACTTTCCTCATTTGTCAATCTTTATATGTACACTGAAAAAATGGAATAAAATGGGGTGTGCTCGTGTTAATTTTTGAGATATGATTGATACAATTACCCCCTCCAGGGCTATTTTTCTGTTGCTGTAAGCTTGAAATTAAAACAATAGTTTCCTCATGTGGCCAACAAAGATAACATCGAGGAGCCTAAGGGAAATAAAGGAAGATAACGTAAAGAGTTCTTCTGGCCTGGATTAGGAGAATAATTTTCTTGTGACTTTTAGCAAAAATATCTATTGTAAGAGGCATTTTTGTGGGCTTTTGTTGTTTATATGCTTCCAATACCTCCAAAACAGTGTAATCTTGTCTATGTTTTTTATATTTTCCACACTTGCAACACTCACATTTTTCCTATTTTTTCTCTTCAGAGAGTTCTGCTGAGATTTGACTGATTGACAAAAAAATTGTGGGGTACCTGTGCTTGTTTAAGAGAAACTTTAGGAAAACTGGCAAAACATGTGCTTTTTACCCCATTTCCGAGGGGAGACTGGAACGAGTTAAACAAAAAGCCCCATATATTATGAAGAAAACTACTTTTTGCATTTTTTTTTCAGATATGTCTTTGAGAGCTAAACATTCGATAGAATATGACAAAAATGTGCAAATATTTAAGAATTTCTAATATGCGCAGTAAAGATGCGCAATGCAAAACTGGGGATTTACCTTAACTTTGTACGATAACAAGCTGTAGTTTGACATTGTGGTGTCACAGAATAGATCAGGAGCGCAAATGACGGCTCCCTTAGTGTTCACCTTGCAGGTTATCTATAACGATAGGGCGATAAGACGCCCTAAAAAATACCTTTTCTGGATATATGAGCAGATGATCTTAAACATAAATTATAAGAAAATATTCTTGGAGTGCAAGTTCCCTTAAGGCAGGGCAAAGTGTTTATCTACGCTAAAATATTATGTACAGAAGACATTTAAGCATTTTCAAGAACTTTAGATACAAAAAGCTGCAAATGGAAAACAGGATTACGCCCTTACTTCCTACTAACCACCTGATTCGCTAACTTCACTCGATAAGTAAAACACTGACACACAGTTGAAATGGTGAAGATTTGATCACCTACCTTGGCAGTATGAATATCAGGATCTGCTCCATCAACATTAGTATATGGATGATGGCCCATTACATGCTGGAAAACACACAGAATAATTTGTAAGATAGTGGAAATCACTCAATTGAAAGAGATAAACTGTCAACAAATCACCTGGTTTATCCACGTGTACATGGAACACCCGAGAAAGAAATCGTGTACAGATCCAAGTGCTTTCCACACCCAGGGCTTGTGGGTGATGGCAAAATGACTGAGGAAGAGCCACAAGACATTGATTAGAAACTAACTAAATTGAGCGCAATAATGAAGACATTGATAAAACAGTTATGATAATGATTGCAATGATAGGTAGTTAAAATAATATTAATATCAACGGTAACAAAACTAAAGAAATTTACAAAACAATATAGAACGGCAGCTGAAAAAATCCAAGTTGTTAAAGTTGTATATCGAGTAAGTGGCACAATGTACATGGAACAACTTTAAGATGTTACAGCAGTCTCTACTGGTCAGTCACTGGTCATACTTAGTTATCAACCTCTTGCCATCAAATGATTCTTCCTAACAGTTTAGCCGAGGTTTTTCACCCGCCCAAGAATACTTTCCCTGTTTCATAACCACCTTTGCCAATAACAGAGTTTTTCAACAACATTAGAAAAGAAAAGCATATATTTCTGTGTTTCTAATTGTGCAAAAGGTAAAAAATATAAAAATTGATGTTGTGTTCTGCTTTTTGAATTGGTTATCCTCAAGCTTGGTTGAAGACTAATTTCATTCAAAGTGCACCAAGAGGGTGTCAAGCAAATATTCTCCAAATGAAACTTAGTCTTCTAAATTTATGTTAGATTACTAAAAAGCACCTTTTTAACTAGTGGTAAAACATGTCTGTGTTTTCATAATGCACTGCATACCCTTGTGACGGCAATTCTAACTCTTATTTACATGGTAAGATTTTTCAACATTATGGAAAATATTTCAAGGAAGTTTTAGATGAACATATGGATTATTTATAGCATTCAACATGTCAAGTCAATTTTGTAAAATGATTCAGTGGCAGATTGAGCTATTCACCTGGTGAATTGAGGTAGAAAATTGCTTGTAGGCCTGGCAAAATTCGCAATTCACTGGCCTAAACCTGAAGCCTAGCTCAGGACATGCAATTCAATTGTCAACTATTATTGAGCAGTTTCCTTTTCATACAGTACTGTATATTTATTGAGTCATCTCTCAAATATCCTCACCAACTACATCATCTTACAATTCAAGCAATAATAACAATAATAATAATAATAATAATAATAAGCAGGCATGCTGCATTTTAATACTCTTCTACACACCTTGCATCGTGTACGGTAAACATTGCAGTCAGAGCACCCGCGAACCCGTTAACAGCAGCTATGGTACATGCTAATGCGAATCTATTTGAGGCCTGGTACACCTACAGTACAAAACATACAAAAATTGATGTGAAAAATGCTTAAAGTCCCTATCAAGCTTTTTTTTGGGGGGTTCCAGATGAAAAATAGAACCCATTGATAAAAGTAATTTTCAAAAATAAAACCTTTTCTGGCCATTCTTGTTACATTTTTTAGACTTGGAGCATGCAATGATGACATAGCAGGAGGCATATGATGTAGCACATTGCAAGAGGCAGAGACAATCTTTTAATTCTTATCCCAAAAAATTCGATTTGGGCTACAATAGTCACATTGTTTAACTTTAATCAATGAAAAATTCCCTTAAAAATGTTTAAAATAAAAATTTTATGACATTTTTAACAGAAATGAACATTTTTAAACAAAAACCACATATTAACTCACTGCTGCTACATCACAGGTTACCAGTCCTCGGCCTGCTCGGTCAAAATTTACATTCCCATTTTTTTAAACTAAAAAACATACTTAGATGTGGAAATTTTCTTTGGTTATTTGAATTTTGAGTTTAGAGATGCAACATGTTTTAACCAAAAATTTAAAAAATTAAGCTTGTTCTACATATATAAGCATTTCATTATTCAGAAACATTGCTTCTGTAGCTTTGTTAAAAAGAAGAGTATGAATGCTAATGAGGCAAAACATTAATTTTTTACAATTTAAACTTGCCTATAGAGCAGTTTGGAGTCCTCTGTGTTGTCATATATAAATCGCTGTCGCATGTCTTGAATTTTTTTTGCACTGAATGGGCTTAGTTATTCAGAGACTTAAAATGGTCAGGTTAGCACTTTTATCCATTTACAGTTGAATATAAGTGTTGGAAAAGCCCTAGCTTACAGCTATAAAAATACCAATGACAAAAAGGCTTCAGTAGGACTAATATTAGCTTAAATGAACGATAAACCTTTTTGGATGGCTCTTCAGCACTTTGAAATTATTGCATGCTGTTACACTTTGTTCAGAGGAAATTTGATTGTCACTATCACTAGGATTATAGTAATAAATCAGTTTAGAAAATAATCCTGATGTAACGAGCGCTCTGATCGGTTACAAATCTATTTTCTATGAGAGAATAGAAAATGGATTTGATGTCACACAGCTCAAGATCTTTTTTTTCTCTATAGTTATTTTCTAAAAGGGATAAAACAGCATCGCTTGTGTTTCTAGACAATTTTAGAAAATGGTTATGATGTCAGAGGACACTCCAAAAGCAGAGAGAAAACTCGGCTTTGCCTCGTTTTCTCTCAATACTTTCCTCGTGTCCTCTTAAGTCATAACCAATTTCTAAAATTGTCCAGAAACACGTGCGATGCTGTTTTAATTCCCTTAACAATACATCAACAGAAATGCAGTCGACCAAAGGCACAGTATGATCAGACAGCTGCTACAGCAGACAAACTCAGCTCTTAAGAGATGACTCTTCAAAAAGTTTTTTTTTCTGATCTGTTTTTTTTTGTATTCTAAATAAATCAAAGGTGTTTTTACTGCCATTCTAAAGTGTCATTCATTCTTGTGTCACGTTTCTGACCATGGCGAAAATTGTGAAGCCCTTTTATGAAAAGCTCACCTTCACTTCAGTTTTGTTCTTACCTTAACTGGTTTCTCTTGTTCAGACCCCAGAGCAAATTGTATGTAATCTTTCTCCTCTGCTGATATTCTAGGGTGAGAGGCAGGGCTGTTGTACACTAGCAACTCCCATGCGATAAACCACACCAGTCCTACTGTCCCTGAAGATGAAACCAACATAAAGTTTTAAAGCTAACCCATTCCATGCAGGTTTTTTATTCTTAAAGTAAGTTACAAACTTTCACAAACACTAATTACATTGACCGAACATTATTTTAAAACAACTATCCCCAGAAGGGGAGGTGGATAGCGGTGGATATAAACCGAGGCACAAAACGTTGAGGTATATTTCTACTGCTAGACACCGACCCTGAGGGGATTAGTTGTTTTAGTATTTTACAGAAGATAGGGATAAAATGTACTTCGTTTTTCAAAGAAAGGGCGGAATTTAATTTTTTTTTCTTTTTCTAGCACGTGCACTTCTTGTACATTTGAGTTTCATTTACATTCTTCAGGGTTTTTCGAAGAACATATAAATGTCATGGATTTTAAGCAGATTTTGAAAAAAAAAATGTTGTCCTAGGTAACCATTATAAACCAAAAAGCAAAATCTTAAATTGTCCTCTTCAAGTTTTCTGCAATGGTTCTTCATTTAAGGCAATCATTTCCTCGTCTATAAAGACTAACGGGTAACGCAGCGTCATTTAGACTACTTCCTCATAATCAACTAATAGCCATGGCTAGGCAAGATACAGGAGCCAATCAGAGCGAGCAAAAATGGAAAATGGTTGCTTTGGTAATTATACTAATTGTTGTTACTACCATTCTTGTTACCTAATGTGACAGACATTCCTTAACTTATAAACTTAAGTCTAAAGTCACTTTTAAACTAAATTCAAATGGAATCAGAGTATCTGGCTGTCAAACCAAAGTCAAAGATGACAATAACTATTATAATGACTAGTGTGATAAGTGCAATAAAAGGTGCGAACTGAGAAAACAAATTATATAACTAGATAAGGGTGCAACGTGAGGTCTTAAACTATAGAACAGTTATATGAAGTTTAGAGGGATGGTGTATTTTTTGCAAAAGGGTTGGAACAACTGTCTGACCGTTTATTTTTTGTTGATGAAGAACCAAATGGTTCCAAGATTTTTCCAGTGTTTTTAAATCCCTTTGTCAGTGACATTGGCTTGTTTGATCCTGTAAGTGTTAAAAGCAGCCGGGTACAAACCGATGACCTCCGTCGAAGGCCTGAAGTTGACAATGGGACCAAATACTTATAATATAGCCCACCATTATGTTAGTATTGTTCCCTAAAAAAGATCATCAATTAAAGAAAAAAGCTTGCTTACCAAAAACATAAAATATAGAAGGCCAACCACCAGCAAATCCTTTAGCAGCTAGAAGTCCAGAAAGAGGCATTGCAATAATGGTACCAAGAAAATTACCTAACAAACAAGAACAACAATTCTTTTTAGCCTTCAAGTATGAGTTGAGTGTTACACAATCGCCAAGATGATGCTTTGGTAGTCAGATTGGAACTGCTTTATTGTTGTGGTCGTCTTCACTGCTCAACCACTTCACCTCATGAATTTAATTTCAAAATAACTGGCCATGCCTTACTTGCCACACCCTGTTCCTAGTCCCTTACCTCACCATATCCCACCTCACCTCACCTAACCTTCTCTTACTTCAAAAATTCTTGGCATGCAATCACTCCCTAGAGACATTAAAGACGAAGCAGCCATGTTGGAGTCCTTAACAAAAGAAACTGTCAAAATTCTTTTGTTCAAGGAAACCAACATGGGCGCAATGACATCAGCTGCACACCAAGAATATAGCGGCCTAATCACGTCAACTTACCTTGCAATAGCCCATCTTACCACACCCCATTCACCTCACCTCATTTTGCATTTGTTCAACCCCCACTCACCTTACCACACTTTAGTTCAGATCTCATTTTAACAGACCCGACAACTTGCTTTTCCTTATCTTTCTTTACCTCATCCAACTCTATCTCATCATCTAAACCAACTTTAGCTGACAACTTATCATCACTTAACCTCAATGTCACAACAATATGAGGCAGCATGGCTCAGTGGTTGGGGTGCTGGATTTGCATGCAGTTGTCCCGGGTTCAAATCCCACTCTGGCCACTGACAGGATTTGGCTTCGGTGATCCCAGAGTCAAATCCACCACGCTTGTAAATAGCTAACTGGTCTGCCTCCAACCAGTTGGGATTTTTAACTGTAGTCGCATTTGTTTAAACATGTCCCCAGTTAGCTACCTCAAGCTAAATACTTTGACATGTAAATAAAGTTTCTGTTTCTGTTTTATAAATTATTGCACAGTTTTCCATTTTGTAAGAAGCATATCTCATAGTTCTAGGTATAGTTATGCACTCATCATTCCTGAAGCTTTCCCACAAAAAAACTTGACCCTAGATCTAACTGGTACCTGAGTAAGACAATGCACAAAGCTTGCTTCTCTCTAGAGGCGGAGCCCATTTGCTCCACATAGCATGCATTGCTGGGAAGGTCACTCCCTGAAACAATGATAAAAACAGCTAGAACATTTCTTCTACCTTTTAATTTACAGCTAGCTAGGCTTATTCTTTTTATCAAGTTATTTTTATTAATTCTCAACACTAGACAGTTTATTTTAGAACTATAATAGTTCTAAAATAAAC
>JAOBAT010074091.1:0-21061 GCA_026413305.1 Hydrozoanthus tunicans | reverse complement strand
ATAACCATATTTTGACACTCTGTAACTCCAAAACGAAGTTGGTGACCCCCACTTTTTATTCCATATTTGGAGTCAACGTACACAAAAGAACAAACTGACAAAGTTTGAAAAAAAAACTATGTGCGGATTTTTTCAGTACAGTTCTTAGCACAAACCGAGCCTATAAAGACTTACGTTTTATTTCTTAAACTTCCACAATTTTTTTGTTATGTTTTCATAACAAAAGGTGAAGTGAGCTTTTTCAGTCAATTTCACTTATGTTGTTTTCAAGTCAAGCAGCTGAACAAGCAACGAAAAGCTTTGCTTTTCTCTATTGAATATTAAAACCCGTATTAAATGAAACCGTATGATTTTTATAAATTGAAGATATCTTTTAACTACAACTTGATGTTTCATTTGTTTGGAGATTTTAAAACTGATAGTAAAAGAGCTGTTCTTTATTGGGTGGCTAGCCGTTTTCATAGTCTGTGTACAGCTGCTCGGATGTTTAGCAGGGGGCAAAGTTTTCGTAGTTTCCGATTGCAATCAACAAGAAAGTAAATGATTAACCAACCACTTTGAAAATAAGTTTTTGTTTTACTCCGGTTAGTCTTACAGCGACGTCTGTTGAAATGCAGAAAATCATGTCGCAAATCATGTAACCAACTCGGACATATCTGAAAAGTTCTTCAGTTTTTTATGCAAGTAGGAGACCATAGAAGATTTACTTTATTCAATTCTGGCGAATATTAATAAGTGGTTGATTTGTGTCGTAAGCGAAGACGTGGTGGAGTGACCTCTTAAAAGTCGCCATGAGGGATATAGTTGTAAGTATATATGTTTTCTGCCTTTCTTTTTTTGATAGCACTTTCAATCAACAGTTTGGGTTCAAAGTAATAGGGGGATATTTTAGACGCGTGCTTTCAAGCGAAGTAGTTTTCCACTCTATAAATGAAATTTGACGATGTCTGTTTCAATTTGCCGCTGTATTATAAGTCGCGAGGTTTAGTTTCAGCTCCAACTGTAAATTAAGAAAACATACTTGTCTTTTACTTGCTTTGCTTTGACTACGATTGCGAGGGCATTGGCATGTTTTAATTAAGAAATGACAGATTGTTAAATATCTTTATGTTGACTTTTTACCTATCAGTTTATGACTTGTTAGGTGCCTATACGACGACGGAAAAGTTGATTAAGGGTTGATCTGAAATGGCATAATATTTTGTTTTATCCCTGGATGATATGTTCATCAGCCTTATGATGTGTAGTTTGTTAAAAAGCTTGACGGAGTGATTCGTTCGAAACAACCGGTTCAGTTCACAAAGACTTGAAATACAGAGCTGTTTGTAGCTGCGGAAATATTCTCATATATAATACAATGATTGACTTGAAAACTGTGAACAGGAAATTGCAATAGCAACCCGTAAGTTGCGATTCTGTTTTCTAAAAATTTGAAGATGTCGATAATCTTCGCTTTTAAAACAGAACTTTTGGTCAGTGGGAAAAAAAGCTTGCAGGGGGTAAAATCGAAATTCTTTTTTCATTTTGCATGTTTTGGTAGGCACTCTTGTGCGTACCAAAATAAAACAATGACATGCAATTGACTCCGATCCCAAGCGTGCTTGTACACCCACGTATACTAACGTATTTCTCGACCGCAGACTAATTTTAGACCGAATCTGGTTTGTTATTATTAGTTAGAAACGTCCTGTACAGCTTGAAAAATGATAACTGAGTAAATCAGTTGAGTCTAGCCCGCGTATTTCTCCCATATTTCTGAACCGCTGTTACAAGGGTCACCGACTAATCCAGGGGGGGTACTTCGGGGTCAAAAGGGTTGGGATGACCGTCGGAAAAATCCAAAAAATACCCTAAAAAATACCAAGGGATAAACTGAAATTTCCCCATTAAAAACACCTCTCGGTTTTAAAACTACCCTAAAAAATACCAATTTTCCCTTGATAGCTAGCGGATCGACGAAAAAGATCCTCGTGGTACATTCTTCATTCATTCAGTCAGTATGCACGTTTGCTAAAACACAGGACTGCAAGCAGAGTAATAGCTTGGGGTTTTTCAACATAAAAAAATACCAGACTCTTGGTTTACCACAGGATTCAATCCTTTGACAGCCCCTAGAAAATACCGGACTGACAATTCTAACCCCTAAAAATACGACGGTCATTACTCTACCATCCCAATATAGAGAGTACTCTCCCCGGGCGACTAATCTCCTTAAATTTAAAGTTTCCGGTAGCAACTTTCGAAATTCCATCAATTGTTCAAAACTGAACTGCTTTTCGACAAAGTGCTCTTTATATCACAATCGAACCATAATCATTTTCAGAACGAAGAACATTATAATTTGAGTTTATTTGCCGATTTAAAGTACCAATAAAACTGCTCTTTATATTTTAGGGGCGTCGAAAAATAAAAAAAATTGCTTCTTAACGTCCATTGGACCACCTCTCCTCTTAACGTCCGCTCCATACATTTGCTGTTAAATCACTTGCTTTGCAAACTAAACATGCATGTGTACAAACATCACATCTAGGCTAGACATTAAGAAGTAAATCTAGTACCAGCTACATTAAGATGTAAATCTAGTCCCAGTTACAACTGAAGATGTTCAGAGACATGAACGAAATATGTTTTGCAAACCCAAAAATGTTGTTCTTTACTTTAAACATTTAGATGTGCAATATAGCTTTACTGTTTGTATCATATTACTATTCTGTGTAAGTTTTGAGATAAAGATGTGTAACGATGTTTACGTAGGATTTGGAAGTAACTTGTAATTGATTAGAGTTTTTAATACCAGAAACGTCAGGTCTAAAATTGAATAAACAAAGATTTCATAGTCATTGACGAAATCGACTTTACTACCGCAGTACGTTTTGTGAAAAATGAATGTTTTTATTAACGAGCGCATTAAAAGTGGAACAATGTTTTTTCGAAAAAAACTGTTCTATTTTTCCTAAGTTCAAAAAAATTTTCCCTTTAATTCCATGTCGTTACTCCTTTCCCCCCGACCCCCTTAAGTAAGCAAAATTTTTTTGATTTGTCGACGCCCCCTTGGTGTATTAGTTTTTGTAGTTTTATTATCACGGTTAGCTCACTCATTATTTTTGCTAAAATGTGGATATCCAAAAGAGGAAAGATTTTGTTGTTACAATTATAGTTTGAAATCGGTCCCCGTTGTTGTACTGGAACAGTTATTGGACCGGTTTTTGCCTTTAGGCGAATCATATCAGTGGGTAGGGTTTAGTAATTGGCCCATATTGAAAATTGACTTGCCATGTAATAAATTGCCCATACTATTCCAGTTTACGTGAACAGTTTTATCAACGAATTAGCTCCCTTTCGAAAAAAGCGTTCGTAGTTAGTCAAAGCAAGAAAGTTTTTCTAACAGTTCACTATTGAGTACGGGCTACTGTCTTGAACGTTTTTTCTTCCAGTTTGTGGTTATATTTGAAAAGTACAAAAGGGGCGTAAAATAAGAAGCTTGGGAAACTAGATGCTGTTGAGTAGACGGGTAAGGTTGAATAGTGATCTGGACGGTCATACGAGCAAGTTCAAAGTACTGTCGTGGTTTGTAGAAACTTGCTAAAATGTCTCACTAGATAAACATCTAGCATAACAGGAATCAATGCGGGGCTCTTTAGGCCAAAGGAACCATATGTAGAGATATTCTTCTGTAACTGTAAGAATGTTTCTACTGGTAATCAAAACGGCTGGGGATCAAACCAAGTGACTTTCGTAATTGTATTGTTCTGATAAACTACAGATATAATGGATTTGGGTCTTTAGGTTATCTTTTTATATCCATGGAAACTTGCATATTGATCAGTTACAGGTCCTAAGCATCCAGTTTTTTTTTTGTTCTTGTCAGTGATTTAGGGCTTGTAGTTTTATATGAATGGTCAACGTTTCAAGTGATCCTTCCTTGGAGTATTGTATGGAAATTCAGTAATTTATTTAAACAATTGAAAGGAACGGCGCGCCTCGCACGCGCTGAGCCAAACGAAATGCTGTGAATATGCAAACTTTATTGTTCACCATTCGAGGAAGAAACAATTTCCCAAAACACTGACGACACACAACAGTATAAATTACAGCAAGACAATGGCAATGTTCTTTTAGATTTAACGAGATACGAAATGTATAAATAGTTATTACCATCATCGTTTATCGGTCCATTTTGGATTGTCTTGAAAAAAATTGACTGGCGTCAGTTCTCGAGAGCGATTGTGATATTAGAAATAACTTTTAACGAGAGTCTCCTAAAAACTTCTTTCATACCGTTTGTCTTGGAAGACTTGTTTATTTCTGCAAAAACGGAAATTGGAGTTAACAATTTTATTACGTCTAGCTTCGTCCAATTTTAAAAGTAAGTTTTTTGAATAAAAAATGACGTTAAAAAGGAATATGCGGCTCGGACTGTGTTGATTGTTTACTATCTCACCCCACCTAGACCAGTCCTAATCTATCAGCTCCCACTCAGTTTTCTCGACATTTCCACAATTTGCTGCAAGAACTAGAAAGTCTGAACAACAATAATAATAATAATAATAACAATAATAATGATAAAAGAGGTTTAAAAACAATAATAGTTATATGTTTTTGCACTTCTTGGTGTTGCAGTGTCGGCTTGTATCAAAAACTTAACCTAAATTTAAAAGTACAGGCCTTCATTGGTGATAAACTTTTAGATTTATTATTTAATTGAAATCATAAAAACTGTGTTTAAGATCGCCTTAGGCATCTTCAATTATTTTACATTTTTTGTTAATTATTCCGCTTTTGAATTATCTTGTGGTTTTATCTTAATTTTTACAGAAAGAAATCTTGTTTTAACATTTCTATAATGCTCTAATGTTGTCTAACTTTGAGTTAACTTTTTT
Source organism: Hydrozoanthus tunicans (assembly GCA_026413305.1). NCBI lineage: Eukaryota > Metazoa > Cnidaria > Anthozoa > Zoantharia > Hydrozoanthidae > Hydrozoanthus > Hydrozoanthus tunicans. The sequence continues at coordinate 16,181 of JAOBAT010074091.1, read as the reverse complement.
AGTTAAGGAGAGAAAAATATACTGTAAAGTCGTAAAGTCCATTTACTTGATAATTTGTGCAAGTAGGAAACGAACCGCGGAGAAAGGTGGGATGCACGTTACGCATGCGCACTCTTCTCGTGTGGAACACTTGAGCGTCTGGAGAGAAGGATTCTCGGTAACTAGCAAAGTTTGGATTTTCCAACTTCTGCTTGTTTGTCGACTACGTTTGAATTTGAGAACTTTTTAGAAGGAATGCACTGAGTTCTAGTTTGTTCATCGGTTGTTTTTTTGGAATCTCGAGTAAAAAGTAACTGGACTTCCAAGATGACGCGCTCAGAGGGTTCGAAGGAGTCAAGCTTAAGCCAGGTCAGACGAGTTTTATTAAAGCAGTAAGCTCCTCTTAAGCAGAGGAATGGGGTGAAAGCAGTAAAACCTGTTTTCATTAGCCCTTTGATGTTAGACTTTGATTTTAATTCAAACGTTGAAGTAGAGTAGGTCGTTTTGTAAGCGGTGGGAGAAAGTTGCTCTGAAGGCGTGCCAATAATCTTGCTCAAGTAGTGAGACAGTCACTACTGTCTGGCCATGCTCACTTCGCTTAAAAGTTGTTTGCTTTGGATTGTTGAAAACCTCCTTTTATCAAAAGTAATTGTATCGGCATATGAATTGGCCGAATTTTCATTATAATTAAGATAATATTTTGTGTTTTGGGACGGATATATTGTATGGATAAATTTGTTTCTGTCGGCAGAGTGCGTGCAACGCTTGGCGCGAACGCATGTTTACAATTTAAAACGAATTTATTTCGAGATGCACGCTGCTGAGCGCCGTCAAAAGCTCGTTTTAATCACCTGGCATTCTTGATAGTATTCCAGTTTTTAACTGCAACACCTGAAAGCAAGATGTTCTGCAAAATAAAAGAAACAAAAACTTTTTCCTACAGTTTTTGCCGTGCATTGAATAACGGTACGGTTTGCAAACTACTTGCCGTAGATTTGACTGTCGTTCGAAAATCGTGTTCTGATATTAAAGAAAAGTGTTTGAAAGGTTGACTTTCTGGCCTTTGTTCCTCAGCATTTATCTCGATAAATACCAACCCTCGCTTCAGCAATCCAAACTTGATTTGGAAAAGATTTGTTTTAATATTTAATGGCTACCAAAAGGTCGGAAGATAAATGATTCAGGATTGCGCTGTTAGTAAAGATGCAGAATTTTAGTTCCGTTTCGTGATATTTTCTGGGGGCGTGCGCTTAATGACCGCGCCTGGATCGCCCTTGGAACCGTCGAGAGAACTTTGCAGTCGTGTTAGAAGTTGTTTTGACGGAGTTATCGAAGTTAACCGTCAAGATTTTTTTTTCATGTTGAATCATGATGTCGGTTTCACTTGAAATGTACCTCATTCGTGACTCGTAGACTATTTGTTTGTTTTTAACTCGTCTCAAAGTAGAAGAATTGTTTTCGACTGCCATTGTCATCGATGGAATAAATGTTGTTTAAAATGAACGAGCAGTGAGTGTAGCCTCATTTTGTTAATCTTTCCAGAATGTTCTCAAAAACTTCATTTATTGATTGAATTCAAAGATATTTCTGGACAATAAACTATGCTGTTTTGATAAAGCATTCATTTATCGAATAGTTTTGGTTTAGGCATATTGTATAAGGCAACACATTACAAGTATGATACTCTGTTTTGAGGCCCCAAAACTACTGGTTACTTAGCCAGTATAAATGGTCTTGTCTTAGCTTAGGCTACAAATGTTTTTATATTGTGCATCAAATATTGGCTGCATTATATATACATATATATTTTCAAGTCAAGAGGTAATTTTCAGGGTGGAATATTTTGGGGACTTTTTTGATAGTCATCACTACTTTTTCAACCCCAGAGTACCTCCCCCCCACCTCCAATGGAATTTTCACATGCAACTTGAAATGAAGTGATTCTAAAATATGGGAATCAGAAAATGGATTGCTGATTGTAAGGTCAGAGATAAACCTGGTTTCATCACTTCTAAATGAATGCAGAAATGAGAAGCATTTTCTTGCTACAATGTTACATAACCAAAACAGCATCCCAAAACTATGGTCTATATTGATCAGGAATAGCCTACAAAATAAAGATTATTTTTGAACCTTGGAATATCCTGTTATTATGTTAACTTTGTAATTAGATATTGTACTAAGTTCTTTTTATAAATTTTAATTTTTGTGATTAATAAAATAATTTTAATTTGTTGGGAAATAATTATATATTGTAGTTTTTTTTATATTAATAACCACGAAATGTTTTTGTGATGTAAAGCAAACCTTGGTAATTTTCTGTGCTCAATTTTTTGAGGACATGTTTCTACTATTAATACTTATCTTGGAATCCATCACTTCTTCCCTACCCTGCAGGTTGATGTAGCATTCCTAAGGGCTGCAAGGGCTGGAAACATTGAGAAAGTCCTCAACTTTTTGAATGAAGATGGTGACATAAATACCTCAAATGCAGTAAGTTCTTGGTAACTTTATTGTAGTATTCATAAAATACAAATTATACAAGGTAATAATTTATACATACAGAGGTCTATAACGAAAATAGTCACTAGGACAACTAAGAATCATATAGTTCTAACTTTGATATTTTATTCATTGCTTAGTACCCAGTCTCTTGAGATATCGGTATTGTTTTATTGAACACATTGACTACACTTTGTGGCATTGTAATTCTAAAATAGTGGAACTTAGATCTGTAAAATATGCCATTGTAAAGCAACTCCAGCAAGTCTGTAAGGAGTAACTAGAGAATTTTGCATCCTAATAAAAACAGGGATGGATCTAGGCGTTTTCCTAACTAGTATAACGTTGTCAGTATTTTACAACAACAAATTGAACAAACCCGGCATTAATCCTCAAATCTCTTTGCTCTGCAACTGTACATAAATCTGAACACATGTAAAATCTGGCATCCTATTGGATGACAACTATCAGGTGATGTTACACCCTTCCTTTTGTAAAGAAAGTAAAATAAGCATAGAACTTCTAACGTAATAAAACGAAAGATGGTCTTAAAAATACCCTTTTATTAAAGTTGTAAACACAACAATACATTAAGAAAACTAAGAGCCCAACAAATGGCAGTGAAATGGGCAAAAGTTAAAAGTTACTGAGCTGTAAAATGGGCAAAATTCAAAGTTCCTGAGCTGCAATAGAACACAATGAGAAGTTCAAAGTTTCTGAACAAAACTATACCATCTTGAAGTCTTTGAAACGAGCAGGTAACTTAATCTGACGTCTGTTCCTAGTGGCTGCGGCTACTCCTACAGGTAAGTCTTCCACAGGTGCTGGTACTGGTATTGTTGGGCTTGAGGGAAGAACAGGGACATCTGCTGGTACTTGTTGGGGTTGTTGTCTGGGTGGTTCCTCTGAGTCCTTTACTGCTTCTTCTGTTGGTGGTATTGACGTAGCCGTGCTGTTTGAAGGTTCGACCTCCACTTTCGTAGTGTTTGTGGCTGGATGTTGGTACTTCTTTAAGTGTCTTCGGTTTCTCCGAAAAACTCTTCTAACCTCTGTGCGAACTGCATATGATCGCACTTCCACTTGGTCTTCAACTTACGGTTTCTTCCACTTACGAGCTTGCAGACTAGGAAGCATTAAAACAGTGTCACCTTTGTGTAAGGGTGACAGCTCTCGAGTTCCTCTGTTGTAATAATAGGTCTGACGCTCTTTCTTCTTAAGAAGAGACTCTTGTAGACCAGGGGTTGTCGTAGGTTTCAGAAGACTTGTTGTTGGAAGAAGTGTTCTTGTCCATCGGCCACAAAGTCTTTGCATGGGTGAACAGCCTACGCCCTCCGTTGGGGTGTTTCTCCAGTCAAGCAGTGCCAAATAAATGTCTGTTCCAGCTTGCTTGGATTTCTTCATTAACTGTTTTGCTGTTTTAGCAGCGTTCTCTACACGGCCGTTACTTTGAGGGTAGTTGGGAGAACTAGTAATTAGTTCAAACTCGTAAGCTGTTGTGAAATCTCTAAACTCTTGAGAGTCAAAAGGTGGACCATTGTTGCTCTGGAGTAGGTTCAGTATACCATGATTGAAGAAATGGGGTTTCAATCTGGTGGTAATGGTTCTTGCAGTCTTCCTCTCAAGATGGTCAATTTCAAAATAGCCAGAATAATAGTCGACCGTACATAAGTAGTCCTTCTCATCCAAGGTGAATATGTCACAACCCACTTTCTGCCATGGGCGTTCAGGCACATCATGTACTATAAGAGGCTCTCGCTAAGGGTGGCTGGTGTACATGTTACATGTATCACAGTGTTCAACATACTCAGTGACTTCACGATTCATGAAAGGCCAGTAAGCAACCTCGTGTGCTCGTCTTAGGCATCCTTGTATACCAAATGGACCTGATGGATCTTCTCTTTAACTTTCAGTCTCAAAGTTTGAGGGATAATGCATCGTGGGCCCTTAAAGAAAATTCCGTCTTGTACAGCAAGTTTGTGTCTCTGACATTGAAGTACCCAGAGATTTCCTTTGGTACGTACTGAGCTGCTGCTTGCAGGCCATCCTCTTAGGATCACGTTCTTGAGGGTCTGAAGAGTTGGATCTTTAGCCGTTTCTTGCTTGATTTCACTCAGCTGTTGCTCAGAGATAGCCAGATAGTCTACAGCATGAATACTTTCTACTTCTTTCTCTGTCTCTGATCTCTGTGTGTCTGTGGGACTTAGGCTTAGATAGGCTCTTGATAGGGTATCAGCAAGATACATCTCTCTTCCAGGCCTGTATCTGATTTCTGTGTCATATTGCTGTAAACGGAGGAGAAGTCTCTTTAGACGTTTTGGTACAGATGCTAGTGGCTTTCTTGAGATGGCCACCAATGGCTTGTGATCTGTATAAAGAAGAACTTTTCTGCCATAAACATATTGATGGTTATGTTCCAAACCGAAAACTTGAGCTAAATGCTCCTTTTCAATTTGTGAGTAACGCTGCTCAGCCTGTGTTAGAGCCCGGCTTGCGTAAGTGAGAGGGTGGTCTTCCTGTGTGAGTACAAAACCGAGACCTTGTGAAGAAGCATCTCCACTTCCTTCTGTAGGCTTGTTAGAGTCAAAGTACTTGAGGACTGGGGGAGCTTCCTTAATCTTGTCAAAGGCAACATCCTGTTCTTTAGACCAAAGCCATGGTACATCTTTATGGGTTAGACGTCTGATGGGTTCACAAATCTGAGAGAGATCACTAAGGAATTTTGAGAGGTACTTGACCATTCCCATCAGCCTTAGCACTGCAGCTACATCATCAGGTTTCTTCATGTTGAGAATTGCTTTCACTTTAGCGGGGTCAGGCTTTAGACCTTCTTTAGTTAGGCGGTGGCCAATGAATTGCACACCGTCGCACTTGAATGTAAACTTCTTCTTGTTGAGTTTGATGTTCTGTTCCCTGCATTGATCTGGTAGGGCCTTCAGGTTTCTATTGTGGTCTTTGTTTGCCTCTTGCTCTGTTTCTCCTTGACCAGTGATCAGTATATCATCTGCAATTTTGAAAACTCCCTTCAGTCCATCCAGGGTTTGGTCGAGTTTCATCTGAAAAATTTCTTGTGCTGGGGTGATTCCAAATGGCATTCTGTGAAAGCAATATCGTCCCCAGGGTGTCTGAAAGACAGTTAGATTACTGGATTCTTCGTCTAATTCAACTTGAAGAAAGCCTTCTTTCAAATCAACTCTGCTAAATACCTTTGCCTTTGAGAGTTCTGGTAGGATTTCTTCTATCACTGGGAGAGGGTAATGGCTTCATTTTAAGGCTAGAATTAAGTCATGGGAATCAATACATAAGCGAATGTTCCCATCTGCCTTCTTGGCTGTGATCATACTTGAAACCCAGTCTGTAGGTTCTTGAACAGGGCTGATCACCTTCCTCTGAGTTAAACGATCAAGTTCATTCAATTTCTCTTTAAGTGCAACCGGTATACGCCGTGGTGGCTTTATTGTGGGAGCAACATTTGGGTCTGTCTCAAGGTGTACTTTCCCTTCCACATGACCTAACTCTTCTCCAAAGACGTCTGAATATTCACTCATCACTGTATTTCTTGTGAGCTTGGGCTCCTCAGTGTCACAGGACAATGTGTCATCTCGAATGGACAAGATGTTCTGAGTTTGCACAAGCAGTAGCATCATCTGCTGAGCAGTTTCCAGACCGAGTAAAGGTGTAAAGTTGCCATGAACAATGATGAAGTCGATCATATAGCTTTCCATGTTCTTAGGATTGACTAGGGGAATTTTTGCTTTTCCAATGGCTGACATGGTTGACTTTGAGTACATCTTGAGAGTGTGGCTGGATTTCTCAATCACAGTTCCTCTGGGAAGATACCTGACGGCCAGAATATTAAAGGATGCACCTGAGTCAATTAGCATTTTCAATTCTTTTCCATCAATCTTCATAGTGGCCAGGATCATGTTTGAGTGGTTATCAACTGCGTTGATTTCTTCTTCAGCACCAGATATAGATAGAGTTTCCTCTTCACTTTTGTCAAAGTCTAACTGATGCACTGGGTATTTTTGTAGGGGTTTCCTGTGTCTTGGCTTCTTTGTCTTGTGGGGCTTCTTTTTCTAAGAACATTTCAAAGCAAAATGATTCTCTTTTTGACAAACAGAGCAAGTTTTCCCGAAAGCTAGACACTTGGATCTCTCTTTCTCATGTGTTTGGCCACAAAATCGACAGTCCTTAACAAGGGATGGTTTATTTACGCCTTTGAACGACTTCTTGACAAAGTTCACCTCAGGGGGTGGGGGTGCATGCGAATTTTGCGCTGTTGTGGCTTCCAGTTCAGTAAACGTGGCTTTGGCGCTGGGGCACATATCTATACACTTTTCAAGCATAAGTTCTGGTACTTGGAGAAGTTTCTTTCTTATACCGCTGTCATGAACTCCACAGACAATCCTGTCTCTGATCATTTTGTCTTTGAGTGCTCCAAAGTTGCACGAGTTGGCGAGAGATCTCAAATTTGATACGTAAGTATCGATTGATTCACCGGTGTCTTGATTTTGATTGTTGAAGCAATATCGTTCCTAAATAATGTTCGTTTTCCTGAGACAGTAAGATTCCCATAGTTCCAGGATTTTCGGTAAATTCACTCTTCACTCTGGAACGGGAGGCCATTGTGAATAGCGAGTGCTTTTGGACCAATACATGTGATAAATGCAGCCACTCGATACTCATCAGTCTGCTCATTGAGACGTGTGACTAATTCATAAGCACTCCAAACCTGCTTCCAATTAACAGCAAGATTTCCAGATAATTCAGTTTTTGGAGGGACAGGGACTTTACTTGTAAATATCGGTGCTTGAACAACTTGTGCGGGTTGTCCTGCCTCATTCTGTTGATCGGCGAGCATGCTTCAATTTCAATTATTTTCTCAATTCATTGTTTACAAGGGCTGAAGTTCAAATGACGTTAACTAAACGAAAGCGAGAATTCGAACCACTTACTGACACCATATAACATCCTCAAATCTCTTCGCTCTGCAACTGTACATAAATCTGAACACATGTAAAATCTGGCATCCTATTGGATGACAACTATCACATGACGTTACAACTCGTACACACCTTGACCTGCACCAAGCTTAGTAGGGGGTCACTTCGTCTTTTGAGTATATGCATATGGCTTTGATTTTTCCTATACATACAGTTAGTTTGTTATCAAATAAATCCAATGTTCATAATCTCAAGAATTACTGTTTGACAACCCAGTGCCAGCTCTCAAAGTTGGTTGTACCATTTTGAGAAAAAACTTGAACAACACGTTAATTAGAAATAAAAAAATGCTACAATACTCCCTTTTCGAGTTCCTGGGAACACCACTGTGTTTCTTCATCATGGGCTGGTATGAGACACAAATTCGAGGCTAAGGCTATGCATTGCTACTCTTTACCGAGGAAAGACACAAGGTTGAAAATAAATCATACTGTAGTCAACAAAAGCTCTTAGTTGTTCTTGCAATTGAGAAATATTAGGAACTTTCAGTTGATCAACACTCATACATTTCTTGAATTATTGAAAAAGAATAGACTGCTGGCCATTTTAATAGTGTTTTCAATTCCTTGGCCGGCTACTGGCCATATAGCCACTTCGTGAAGTCTTATCCAGTGGTTAAGATTTTATAAAATTTAACCACTTGCTTCATTTGTTTCATTAGTGGTATACAGCTGATTTAATTTGATAGATAATTTTTAAGCAGCTCGAATAACTTTTAATCCCATCTAACAATCTTGAGTAAGTTGATAATGTGCCTTAACTATAGTAAAGGTGGCCGCTTACAGGTTGTTTACATTAGATGATCATTTATTCATTGTTTCAGACTCTGAGATGGAGGACACCTTTGGCTTTGTTGTGGGAAAGGGCATTTTTTCCTCAGAGGATGAACTTTTTTTTAAAGGCTTTGCAGTTTAGAGTTCTAACCCACTTGCTTTGTCATTTGTAGCTAGCTGTGCATTGAAAACAACTGTTGTGACAGCAACATTCCAGACGCCTTCCTAACACAGTTTTTGTCCATCAAAGCAATTTGATCTACAATAACTCAAAAATGAAGATAGTTGTTAAGTACTTTCATCTGTTACCTACATATAAAATGGCTGAAGGTGAAAAGCAATGGGTTGAAACCACAAACTACAGGCAGCGACCGATTGTAGGCAGACCAGTGAGAAAAAGGTTTTTCTGACTTTCACTGAATAAATGGTTGAAACAACATTAACTTGGCAAAATTTCAAAGACTAGTTTATTTAAAATTGAAGGAGCAAAGCAAGTTCAATTTGTTGTCTTTGAGATGGGCAGGCATATGACTCAGGTTTCTATTCTGCTTTGAGCCTTCGTCTTTTAAACTCATATATAAATAAAACTCCTGAGGTGATAAATCCAGCTCTTCACTCCAGTTTTTCACACCTTTTGCCAGTTGTTGGGTACTTTTTACATTGTTTACAAGTTTGCAGTCTTCTCTTTTAAATTTTGAATAAGTTCATCACAGCTGCACTCGGCAAAAGTGGCCCCAATTTTGTTTGTTACATTAGCAAACGCATTTGTATTTGCACTGTTTTGGCTTGTAGTTGCACTGTTTGGGATTTACAAAGTGGCCCTCGTCCAGTCAGATTTTCTATGCATATTAATACTATAAAAACAAAACATTATTTTTTAAAAAATAAAAACTTGAAAAGCTTGTTTGCATGCTACTCTCTATATGCCATTTGTTTTTTGGTCATTGCAAAAACAGCCTTGTACTTAGCTTGATAGGATTTATTTAAGCTAAAACTTCTGCCTAGCAATTACGAGTTAAATAAAATTTAGATATATTTAAAGGTCTTAAAACTCTCCTTGACCCAGTAACTTGCAAGTAAGGATTGCTCACATTTGAATTGATTAAAGTGTAATCAACGTTGCACCCCATCTTCCTCAATTACACACATGAAGGAAAAATCGTTTTTAACAAATTTCTTGTTTGTGGAATGATGAAACTTGAATTAAAAGACTATTACCTATGTATATAATCCCTATTGTGAGAAACTTAAGTTGGTTGTTTGAAATGTCTTCCTCAAGTTAAAAATTGTTCACATAAATGGCAGAAAGTTTGGGATACTAAAAATTTAAAAACAAATACCTAAGTTAAGAATTAGTTCATGGATTTCAGGTGTTCAAACGCTTCTCGAGTGTACAATTGAGGCAAATACAAAGTTTTCAAAGCAATACAAGGAAAATGAGAATCTGGTGATCTATATATCAAGCTATTTGGACAAGACCTACATTTTAATAAAACAGAATTTTATAATGTTAGCTAGAACATAGGAAACTAGCCTTTAATCTGCGGCTACAGAAAGCTTTCAAAACAATCAAAATAAACTCTGTATGGTATTAAACTTCGGTTATTACCCAGAGCAGCCTTGAGATAGTTTTATGTCCTTTTGTCCCCGCTTTCTGTAAGTATTACATAGCATAATCTAGTGCAGCTAATTAATTTTTTATTGAGAACTTGTAATGGACACTTACAAACATACACGCCATAAACAAACTATTCAGACTGAAGTGAAGCTGTCTATTTTTGTGAGGTATAGTTAACGCAAAGACAATGACAATGACAAAATAAAGATGTTAAAGCAACCATAGGTAAATTACTTTGTCGTTTTTGTCCATTTACCGGCCAGCAATGTTCCACAGTGAAGTTAAAGACCATTGGTACTGCGCCTTTTTTGGGTAAAAGTTGATGAGGCTGAAAGAGGTCCCAATACTGTTGTTAAGATAATAATGTTTTGACTAAACGCCTGAGCGTTATGAAGAGGGCTTGAACTTCTATGAACCATTCCCTTCTAAGTTGCGGATCCTGAGGGAACTCTAAAGTGCTTATTTTAGCTTTTGATTTGTCGTGCTTAAGCTTTTCCTCTGAAACTCTCTAGCTCTGTAAACTTGAACCTAAAACAGCAAGTGGTTCAGATTTCCCGCACCAGCGTAACAGTGAAGTCACAGGCTTTTTTCCAACAACTTTTTGACAATTTTCCCGACCACTCCACGATCATGAACACTAAAACAACAGTGATTTTAAAACTCCAATATCTCTGCAATGCATTGTTCAATTCGTCTGAAACTTTAGAATATGTTTCCCTGATAGATGGCAGGCACTTTTGAACATTTCGGACCCAAAAGAAAGAAAACCAATGTTTTGGTTTATTTGACCTTTAAATGGTATCTGGGCATTGCATGATGAATAAAGAAAATTGCTGCAGTTTGGCAAGCCAGTTGAAATGATAAGAGCCATTTTTGGAAAATTTTGGCAAGTAAAAAAGGGCAGTACCGTCTGATTTCCATGCACTTTTTGTTTTTATCATGTATAATTATTATTATTATTATAACATAGAATCTTGAATCCCCCTGCTGCTTCGATTCAAAGCAAGATGGAACATTCACTCTATCTCCCCTTCTCCCTCATTTAACTATGTAATTCTATATTCAGGAATTTGGCATTGATAATTATGGTTAACTTGTTGGATCAAGTAAATTTAAGTAGGCTCGATTTTAGGTCTGACCATTGAAGGTGAATTGCAATATGTTTCAGATACTGAGATCTTTTAAAAAAAGTTAATTGATTAAGTATTATGATTTTGCATGTAAGATTGTACTGAGACTTTTGAATTTTCAGAATGGCTTAAATGCACTACACCTTGCATCAAAGGAGGGCCATGTTGATGTAATGCGAGAGCTGTTGAGAAGAGGAGCAGCGGTGAATGGCACGACAAAGGTGAGCTGTACACTTTTCTTGGCTATTTTTTAAGATGAAAACCTTATCAGTTATCAAATAGAGTTGAAGTGATTACTTCTAACTTTATTTACAATGATAAAGATTATAATTTTCTATGTTATGTTATAGTTAAGAAACAGCAGTTTTTACGAGCTGTTATCAGCTTCTTGAACTGATTGAATACTTTAGCGATTTAAGAAATATATATGAAAGCTTAGGTAAATTTACACTCTATTTCAGTTTAAACAATTTGTAGCTATAGGTCATTGACTTTATTTGACATTTGATTTTTCAAACTATACAGAAAGGAAATACTGCACTGCACATTGCATCTCTGGCAGGCCAGAAAGAAGCAGTTGATCTACTGTTAGAGAGTGATGCATCTGTAAATGCTAAAGCGCAGGTATTGGACAGTTTCTGAACATGGATAAATATTGAACAACATATAACATGCTTGTAGAACCAAGTTAAAGCTTCTCAGAAAACATTTTAATTGACTTCTTTGCATTTGTGTGGCAGAGATTAAATAATTATTAATTACATTACACTGACAGTAGAATTTTAAATCTTAATTATAGATTTTGTCAGGCTGTACTTGACTAATAAGCTCTTCTTTCACAGACTAATTATTACAAAAGTTCAAATTTGAAGCTTCTTACGTTTTGAAAATATGTATAAAGTACATAATTTTTGGTAAATTTTTCTTCCGGATCCATGCTCGAAGGATTGATTGTTGACACATTAAAATCCATGATCTGTGATTGGCTAATTTTATTTTGTGGAACTGTGCCAGAGGCCATTCTGTAAATTATTAGATGATAATAATTTTTGTTGACAGAATGGTTTTACGCCATTGTACATGGCTTCACAAGAAGGTCATTCTGATGTCGTAAGGATTCTGCAAAGAAATGGAGCTAATCAGCAGAGTACAACTGAGGTATGGAGGTACTTGGCTATAAAAGCGAAAGAATGAGAATGTTACACAATAATCTAGTGAGTGCTGCTATTTATAAGAATAGCAAAAATGATAAGTTTCTTAGTTTTTAAAAGCTTTGTTGATATTTTGATAACCCTTCAACCCGACAGCCACTGGAATTCCACTGGCTACCTTTCAGTTTCACTTCCTGCTACTTCTTGCCTGATAAATACATGTCAGCAAACTAACTCCAAATCTTACCCCAAAATGGCTTGGTTACACTTGATTTCATACTCTGGATCTCCTTGCAGTAATATACAGTTTTTTAATAGCTATTTTGTTTTCAGCTTCAGAGACTAAACAATATCTGTTGTTAAGTTTATGCTCGAGTTCACTATGTTTCTCTGTTTCCTTTTGCCACTTTGAATTGTTGAAACGTGCCCATGATTGACTTATTTGCAAGCACTCCTCATAAGCATGTGTCAATCTTGAAACAGCTTGAAAGTCTACCAAATTAACCAGATTTGACGAATGAATTTGATAGCCATGAAACTGAGGCAGAGGCAATCCTCTCTATAGTAAGGGCAAATGTTTGCCTTTATATATTTGAATAGTGTAAATTCAGTATGAAATCTTACATGCATGCAAAGTTAACACACCTGTCAGTGAGTGTTTCTTGATCCAAATGAACATACAGTAGGAACAGCTTTTGTGTTTGTATGTAGCTCCAAGACTGCCAATCCATGATTTGTGTTTTAGGCAAAGTTTTTTAAGTGGTCACTGGAGAAACTTTAGAGATTCATAGGTTAAGTAATGTGTAATTTATGACCAAGTTATAGATACTAGAAGTATATCTGCACTGTTCTTGACACCTACATTAAAGCCCCTTGTTTTCATTTTCTTGGCACCTTTCCTGCACAGACAGCTACTTTTTTCCAGTAGCAATCTACTTCGAAATGTTCTTGATATGTTTTCAAACTCGTTTTGGATATTTGATGAATTCTCTTATCACAAAAAGATTGGTCTGGCAAAATGATAAACTGCATTGTGTTGTAAATTAAAATGCATTTAGTAGATTGTGAATGGCTTTGTTTCGGTTTTGACTAATTATGACTATTTAAAAAACTGAAAAAATGCTATATAGCATTTGTATTATCCAAGTCAAAACATTTAGGTTGAGGTAACAACAGCTTTTTAGGGTTGCCTTCCTTTTTTCCCAAAAAATTTAATATATACTGATAAAAACTAACAAAATATGCAGACTGGACGCTCACTGATTCCCAAAATCGTTATGTCAACAGTGAGCAAAATAAATGTGCAAAGTAATAGTTTGATTATTAATAAACTCAACCTCAGTGACATAATTTTGTCTTTTATTTTCTGTTGGAACACCTAATTTTTTTACAGAAGGGTGGAGAAGTGATTTGCAAAACTTGTAGTAAATTGTACTAACTACTTGTGATTGGTATATTTTGTTGTGATAGGACGGGTTTACAGCTATTGATGTTGCAGTACAACAAGGACACGAGAAAGTTGTGGTGGTTCTTCTGAACTCAGATTCAAAAGTAAGAAGTTCTAACTGATGTTGTGTTTAAGTAAACACCTTAGTTTTACTCAGTGGTTTTCACTCTGCTGAATCATTCCACATGTTGATCATCCATTTAAATGGAATGAAATTAATTTGTTTAGTTCGTTACATCGCTTAACCATGCATTAATACTGCTGTAACTAGACAATATAAGTTTGAAAATTTTCCCTCTGTCTGCAAGTCTTAGTTATAACATAGATCAAACATGTCAACTATTTTTGTATTATGCAGTGTGGTCTATAGATAAATTTTGTTTGCCTATCACAGTTGTTTTGAGCTTTGAAAGACCAAAAGTCATTAGCATATATGGCTTCCTGGAGAGGTAGTATTTGCACAGTATAATTGTTAATTGTTTGTAAAGCATATGTAATAAATTCAATGTTTATGTTATTTATAAAGTTAAAGGGAATGTTAATCTTCAATGGTAAATTACTAATAAGGCAATAGTTAATAACTAAATGAATGTGACCTTACCATTTCTACCGCTAGTCTTCATCAGGCAATAGTGGATGGGGGCTTCCCTTTATAATACACTAGTTGGCTTTGTGTAGATTGATCTAATACCCACTCCTTCGGTGCTAGTCTCATTTTGTTTGTTTATATATATGTGTATGTATATTGTTTAGATTTGTAAATGTCTAAATATCTCAGAAATAATACATTTTAAGCAATGTTGTTTTGTTGTATGATTATGTTGTTTCAGAAAGGGTATCGACCCCTCCATACAGCTGCTAGGAAAGACTTCGCCAAAGCTGCCAAACTCCTTTTGCAAAAAGGACACCAACCAGATGTTGAAGCCCCGGTATATAATCAGTCCACAATTGTCCAATTTTTCTTTTGTGTCAATTTAATGACTCGTGTCTTTTAAAAGACTCAGACTTTTATACTCCTAAAATTGGCATAGTGAACAGTGAAGATAATTTGCTAGATAAATGTAATATTAAGTAGTTTATGCATTGAATGGTCTAGTGCAAAAGCAGTGTAAAGAATTTTTATGTGCCACTTTAAATATAAATTCTCCCAAATGGTTATGAAGAGATAATAGGGATAATGTAGAGAGAAATGACAACTCAGAAGTCACTTCCATTGATTTTGTACAAGACTCTTCAATTGTTGAAGTGTTGGTTGCTAATGGTTTTTAGAAAATCTCATAATTACAAGACAGAAAATTGGTTTCTTACTGTGCATGTGGTAATAAAGAAAGTTCCTGTTTTTAAATGCTTGCTTGAAAGTAAGCATATCTTGCATAAAATCTTTTGATTAAAGACTAGTTATTCATTTATTATATGATAAGGCCAAACAAAATAAATTTGTTGGGGTATGGATCTGACCAACCCCAGTTTTTCTCAAATAAAAAAAAAGTGCGACCATTTTAGTCATTGGTTTATTGTATGATGAAAGAGCTTGTTTGAGATATGCAATGTTGGCTCAAACTTCAACCAATGAATATAGAGTCAGCCATCTACTTATTAACATCACAACTATTTTTGTTATGTTTGTTTATGTTTTAGAATGGCTTTACTCCGCTTCACATTGCTTGCAAGTATAACAACTTCAATGTTGGTTCCATCCTGATTCAGTTTGGAGCTACTGTTGATTACAAGACCAAGGTACTAGTTAAGACTAGTTTTAGTAGTGATTTAAAAATGCTACTCAAATGCCTTCCCATTTTTCCTTAATGCATATGTAACATAATACACATAACATCCCTGAACATTTTTTTCAAACTATTTATTCTCATTTTGACACAAAACTTTGCTAAGTACTAGTTTAGCCATTTTCTTAATACTGCATCAGAATAATAGTAAGGGAGGTGATCATGATCAATGAGTTATATAAACAATTTTTGTTTTTAAGGGTTAATGAGCTATTAGTTTGATCTTGGTCAAAGTTCTCAAATCCATTGTTTAACATTGAATTTTTCAGAATTATATTATCACTCCTCTTCATGTTGCTGCGAAATATGGACATCTGAGAATGGTTACCCTACTGAGTGACAAGGGATCCAAGATCGACCTACCAAACAAAGATGGTTTGACTCCCCTGCACTGTGCAGCACGTGATGGCCAAGATGGTGTGGTTGAGTTCCTGATCCAGAAAAATGCATCAATTGTTGCAAGGACAAAGGTAAAACCCTTGTACTCAAGATAGATTATTAAGCAGAAAAAGATTTTGAACAGATTTTCTGATGTGATTTGGACAACTAGAAACTAATATTACAGCCATCTTCTATAGATTGAGGTGGTCCCATATAGACAGAGGCTCTGTCCACACAATAATTGTATGTAGATATTCAACCTTGTATTCCAGTCTGAGCACCTAACACCATGATCACACTTGTGATCCTAGCCCTGTTAGTTGCATCAAAAGAGAATCAATTCAATTCAATTCAATTCATTTTATTCAGTACCTTTTGACAACAAATTTTTGCTTAGAATATTAATTACAAAT
>JAOBAT010074090.1:0-44392 GCA_026413305.1 Hydrozoanthus tunicans | reverse complement strand
CAAAACATCACAGTCTTTGCTTTTGGAGAATTTGAGAGCGTCATCGACGTGTCTCCCGACAACGCCTACGTGTACGATCCCTTGGAGTAACAAAGATTGATAGAAAAATGGAATTTCACCCCTTATCGACAAACGAACTAAAGCAATTAGCTACACCGCTATTAGGAGAGACTTTTGCAGGAGTATTCGCTCAAGATTCTCTACCACGTCGTCCAGAATTAAGTGAACCTCGAGGGTACATCGTCAACACAGACCCTTCAGACCAACCTGGCGAACACTGGATGGCCCTGTGGACGCGCGATAAAACGTGCGAAGTGATGGACAGTTTTGGCTTGGGACCAGACGGTCTCGAAACTTCGTATTTACAAAACTGGTTAGACAAACACTGGCCTGAAAAGACAAAAGTTAACAGTTGGGGATTACAAGCACTTACAAGTTACACTTGTGGACATTACTGTCTGTATTACTTAGTGTTAAAACACGAAGGAAAGACGATGAACGATTTTTTAACAAGTTTTAAGAGTTACGATTATGTGTACAATGACCACGTCATTTCAAAGTGGTTGAAGCGCCAAATGTATAAAAACTTAAGCATCTCTTAATAAAAAACATTAATAGAAAAAAGCACTACGATGTCGTGTCACGTCTCTAAAGGGCCAGCTACTCTCAATTTTTACAGATTCCGACACCCTTCATCTATTCTAATTGCGGGACCTAGCGGATCTGGTAAAACAGTCTTTGTCACCCAATTGCTCCAAGATACTAAAAGATATTTTGATCCTTCTCTACCTAAGACTACGGTCTACTGTTATGGGGCATGGCAATCCGCATTCGACGCCTTGCAAAAACAAGGCGTACATTTTCACAAGGGAGTTCCTACAGAAGAAGACCTCGATGCTTGGTTTTCTAAGAGCGGAGGGGGTTTATTAATACTAGATGATTTAATACAAGAAGGTGGAGACGATCCCAATGTCGTCAACCTTTTTACGAAATGGTCCCACCACCGAGACATCACAGCCCTCTACTTATGCCAAGACCTCTTCCCAAAAGGAAAATACGCCAAGACGATTTCGCGTAATTCGCACTACATCGTCATTTTTAAAAACCCTAGAGACAAACTAGCCGTGAAGAACTTACTCATGCAAGCCTTTCCAGACGAATGGAAAGAAGTCCTTCAAGTATTTAAGGATGCTACTTCGCGACCTTTCGGGTATTTGATCTTAGATCTCCACCCTGCTTCAGACGACAAGTATCGCCTCTTTTCGAGAATATTAAAAGGTGAAGGCGGTATGCGCTGCTTCACATCATGACTTCTAGACAGAACACTGATAATGCTATTCAAGAATTACTAGCTTCTCTATCGGCACCAGATCTTCGTACGCCGCAATCTTCGAGTACTTTAATAAATGAAGACGACGACTGGGCCGATTTAGATTTGAACTGGCCAATTGATGACGTACCACCCCCAAGACCTTCCACCCCTCAACGACGCGATGAATCTCCGCAAAGAATCATCAACGACTACGAATTAGATTTATCTCCTTCTATCGGTACGGGTTCACGCAGTACGGCAATCGACCTAACCGATGTCGACGATCCTGATGATCCTTCTATGTGGGTAGGAGACGATGGTAATGCACCGACAACGAGTAATGCACCGACAGCGAGTAATCGAATTGTTTCACCACGTCCTTCTGCAGCCCCCAGAAGAAGGAGAACAAGAAGCAGAAGGCGTACAAATGAACAACAAGCCTCAGCGCAAACACCTCAAAATCGTCGTACACGCCTTATGAATCGACGTCGTCGTTTGGTAAATCAAGACGAAAGAAATAATGCTAGTAGAGACGTACAATCCGTCACCCACACAAACACGATCACCACAGTATATAAAGGAGGCGGACCTCCCACAGTCACACGACATTCTACACGCACGAACAACCCACGTTCACAATCAGCATGAATCAAGCTTATTGTTTTCGCCAATACTGGTGTTATCGTAAAGCTTACTTTGACTTTAAACGTAAAAACAGAATATGGACAGCTATTACTTTATTCTTAGTGGCACTTGGAATCATCATCGGAGCTTGCACTAAAAACGTTATCGTTACTGCAACTCTAACAGGAGCAGCAGCACTCCTTCGAGGATGGGGAGATTACAACAAATGGGGCCTAAAACAAGATCAGACGCGCTTTGCATTCACTTCTTATCGAAAAGTGATGGATATGTTCCTAAACAAGAATGAAAATGACTTAGTTCAAGAAATTATACTGTTAGATCATCTAGTTCTTGACTTTGCACCACCCATTACAGATGCAACCTTTGTCGCCTTCAAAAAGTATAAAGAGGCGTGCGACTACTTAGACGGCGTAGATAATTTAAACAATGAGGAAGAACGTACAGAAGAAGAAACGTCGAAAGACTCAACAACGCAAGACCTCGCGTAAGAAACAACGAGGTGGAATAATTGGTTTTGCTTCTCCTTGGAGCGACATCGATAGAGTGCTAACGCAGAGGATACGCGAATCAAAAGGAAATCAGCGCGGAGGTCTAGTCCTTCCTCACCAAATGCAAAAACAACTTCTTCGCAAATACTTTGGAAGTTCAAAGCAAAGAGGCGGGAACATCTTAGATAGAATAGGACGATTTGGTCAAGACATCTTGAACACACTGGTGAGACTAGTCACTTAAAAATCTAACCACACACAAACTTCATCACAACATGAAGAAACGGCGAAGAAGGAGGAAAAATTCTTCCCACAAGAAAACACAACGAGGAGTATTGTACAACCTACTAGCTCGAAATACCTTAAAAACTTTAAAAACAAAAGCAAAGACAAATCCACTCATACGACAAGCACTAATCAAAGCCAGGCTATATAAGTCATAGCCGCAACAAACAAGATTCAGATAAAGCCATGGCTCAAAAGAAACGACGACAACAAAAACGATACGTACTAAAAAAGAGAAGACAAAAACGAAAACGTCAGAAAGGAGGATGGCTTGGAGCCGCAGCCAGAATGCTATTAGGTAGCTTAAATGGCGACTTGTTAGGTGGCCTACTTGGTGGAGGCAACAACAGACAACAGCAAGCACCCCCTCAATACTATAATAACGTCCCGCCGCCACCACCAGGTTATTCCTATGCTTAAACATGAGGCGAAAACAACAACAACGACGTCGTAGCAAGAAAAAGAAACGTCACCAAATCCAAAAAGGCCGAGGAGTTTTATCGGGATTACTTAAAAATGTAGCTCGCGTTATCTTCAATCAAGGACGACGCTTAATGCTTCGTACAGGCAAAAAGTATTTAACACGCTCGGCAGCCAAAGGTCTCGCCAAAACAGTTGCGGAAGTAGCAGTTAAAGGAGCAGCATCCTCCGGAGAAAAATATGCTCTTGTAAAAAGTTACGACAAAATTCGAGGTAAAAGATGAATCGCCTCCGGCGTCAGAAGCCCTTCCTCAAAGCTCTGTTTCACGCAAAACAAAGACCTGCACTTTGTAAAGAATTATTACAACACGCAAACAAAGATCAAATCAATGCAGTCAGCGAAGTAATCCTGAATGTCTTACGCAGTGACGTAATCGACGTTCACCCAGCCGTCGTAACTAAACTGAAACGTCACAAACAAGCCCTACGCGATTTACAAAAAAGAAAACATTCTATTAAAAAACGACGACAAATATTACTAAATCAAAAAGGCGGACACTTTTGGAAAAACTTGGGAGCCGCGTGCAGTTGCGTCGTAGATGATTGAAGTTATAAAAGGCAATCCTCCATTTCAAAACCTCTTAGTTACAAGATGAAAGAAGTCCTGATAATAACTCCTAATGAAGACCCCATCAAGGTCGAAAAATACAAGGCTGAACTCCTCGGAGAAAATCCGTATCTAAAAAAAGCAGCTACAGTGGGGGCAAAAAGAAAACGAATTCTTTCCTCACCTAACCTCACTACAACAAGCAAAGTTCGACAATTGAAAGAACTAAATGCTCAACTTCACAAGGCAACAAAACGCTTGAGGCGCTTACCGACAACTTCATTAGGTACCGAAAAACCGGACGAAGATTACGACTTTACAACTACAGCTGTTGAAAAATGGATGAAGGAAATGCTACCAAAGAAAAATCAAACACCTCAAACACCCCAACCACCACCGCCGCCGCCACTACCCCAACAACCAAGACCCCAACAACCAAGACCCTACAGACCACCGATACCACCCAAACCTAAAGTCAAACCTCCAAGTCAGCCTACAACCCCGAAAACAAAGAAGATAACAACCCTATTGCCAAAAACACTGGAAGAAATATTCAAAGATGATGATCTTAAAATGAAAACACCAAAAATCCCTAAACGAATATTGCCAGAGACGCCACCCTCAACCTTAAAAAAGAAAGAACCTTCAAGCTTCTTTCAATCTGTACTAGACGGGGCACTCGAAGGGGCTGTTGGCGGTAAGAAGAAAGGAGGCAAGTCGAAATCAAGTCAACACTTCACACCTTCTAAATTACGCTCAGGAAGTCTTTGGAAACCCTTTTAAAAATGGCATCAAAAAGGAAAAAAACGAAGAAAAAGAAAAAAAGAATCCAAAAAGGTAAAGGAGTACTGGATCTTCAAAAATGGGTTTCCAAAACAGGAAAATAATTTCATTGGCCTGGATATCAGTACATGGGACCTGGAACCCACTTAAAAAAGAGATTAGCCCGCGGAGACCCTGGAATCAATCGCCTAGATAAAATTGCCAAGCAGCACGACATCGACTACTCCAAAGCACGTAATTTGAGAGACAAACACACTGCCGATAGAAAAATGATCAAATCAATACAAAAACTGAAAGGGAATAAAACTGGTACAGAAAAAATTGTAAGCACCCTCATGAAAGCTAAACTACGCTTAGGCGTATAAACAAACTGAAAAATTGTAAGCACCCTTAAGTACATAATAAAAAATTGTTGATACAAATCTTTCGTTCAATTTTTTATTCAAAGCATCCTTAACAAGCTACTTTACATCATGTATTTTTTCCACCAATTAGGATCATCATAATGAATACAACTTCGCAGCGTCATATACAAAGCACACGTCAAATCCTTATGCAATACCTTAAAAGAAAATTAATTACAATAATATATAAAAATTTATTCTACCACACTATCAAATCATCATAACATAACAAATAATGATGAACACAACCTCTCTTCTTCGATAAAACACACAGCATTCCTTTAGTTAATACCTTAAAATAATTAAAAATTACACTGTCAAATCACTATTTAAAAATACATCAGATATAGCCAATAATCATGAACACAGCCTCTCTTCTTCGATAAAGCACACAGCATTCCTTTAGTTAATACCTTAAAATAATTAAAAATTATTTTTCAATCCAAAAAAAACGTTCTCTACCACCGTCTAATCTATTTAGATACTTATCAAAATGAAGACAACCTCCTAATAAAGGATAAAAAAAACACAATATATCCGCATTTAACACCTAAAAAGGAAAAAAGAAAAATAAGCTGACTTACAATTCACTGAAAAAAGGTCTACAATCTTTCTTAGGTCTGAAATTTACTTCATTTTTAAGTCGAAATCTACAACTATTTGTTCCAGCAAGCATCTTTTTAACATATCTTTGTACATCACTGTGGACACAGACTTCAACTTCAACTCCAATAAAGCACGAACACTTCACAAAGCTATGAAGAACCTTCAAAATAAAAAATACCAATTTGGAGGTATGCAATTTAACTTTGGCTCAAAAACTTCTCCCTTTGTAAGCCAACGCATATAATGCGCAAAAAATCAGCATGACAACAAGCCTTAGCCACCAAACGTTGTTCTGAAGTAAGCTCAAAAAATTCATCGCAATTCATATCTTCATTAAGAACCTTAAAAAGAAAATTAAAAAGGATTAAATTCTTCATTTAAATCTAACCATCTTAAGAAAGATGTTCCGCCTAACAATTGCATGCACCTCCTCTTCATATCCACATGAATACAAATACTCTGACCAAATATTGTACAATCCACTCGCTCTCCGAGAACCTTAAAAATAAAAAAATCCTTCTCACAAAAAATCTTCATCTAAGCATTTCAAACAATTTAAATCAGAAGTATCTCTAGGTTCCCATAAATCCTCATCTAAACAACGATGAATATCTGTTCCAGCATATAAACTACTACGCATGTAATCAAAATGAAAGCAGCAAGCATTTCCAACGCCTCTTAACTGACCAAAGTTTGCTGCAGATTTTATCAGTTTGATCAATTTTACATCGCATCTTTCTCGTATTATACAGCTAACTGTACAACTCAAAACCTATAAACAAACAAACAAACAAACAAACAATAAACCAAACTTACTACAAACGATGTAAAAATTTACAATCCGAAAGACGACAAAATAAATCTGTCGAACACCACCGATAACTAGACGTTCCCCCTAAAAGACGCTTTTTGCAAACATCTACATCAGCATGAAGACAATCACCCACAAAAAAGCGATTTCGAGATGTATATTCACTACATATCACCTCTCTACCCAGCACCTAAAAAATCAAAAAATAAAACAATCACTGCCAAAACCGACGATACTGATGAAGAAGAAGATAACTCCAAAAACTATTACTAGTATGCGTATGAAAAACTGTATCTGCAACGCTAGGTCTCAGAGACAACCAGATAATAGCACAATCCAATCCTTTAGGCATTACCTATAAAAACATGAAATCACAATGATAATCACCTCCGACTATTCCTAGGCAATATATATTCCTTATACACCCAATATGCTTTACAAAAAAAATGAGGCGTTTCAGCTTCATAAGGTTTCTTATTATGATGTATCATACTAAAATATGAACCAAAAAAACCAACTGAAACTTCTCCATCCTTCAAAAATGATGAATAATATGTAGGAAATAAATCCGGCAAAACAACTCTGTAAGAAGCTTTTCCAGCTTGTAATGTACACCGATTTAAGATAGACCTATGAATACATCTATAACGATGATATCGGCGACAATCAACTTGATACAAAACCTACAAAACATTAAGTCATAATTAATTGCAATTTATTAATGCATCTTCGACAGGGACTTAATGTATTAGATTTCGAAAGCCTACACCAAAAAATATGTAACAATCCCCGACTATACAAAGCCTTAAGATTTTCAGTATTTACGTAAATAACTTCTTGTTCGCAATACTCATTATAACCAATTTTTCCCAACAAGGGTATATCAAGCTTTTTCATCGATATAGGATTACAACACCAGCAACGCATACCAACAACCTAAAAAAAAAAAACCTATTAAAATCTTAAAAACATAATATTTTTTATTTTCAAAAAATACTAACCGTGCCATTCTGCTTACAACGAGGTAAGAGATGTAACTCCTTATGAATCTTTCTCCACGTAGATGACTCCGGCAAATCACGCCACACATCATCATTGGGATTTAAAATCTCATCATCACCTAGTTCTCTCAATAAAGCAACCCTTCTTTGTACAGCAACTCGTACATCTTTACCAAAGATAGGCACGTCAACTCTCTCCTTAGCTCGAATCACATCACTAACTTGCTCCTGCTTCAATAAAGCCAACACTTCAACAATAAATACGGATGGTAATTGAGACAGTCTCGTCCACGTACGAAGAGAGTCAGCAAGATGATACAAACCACCAGAATTCAAATCATTCTTCTTCTTTTTTAAGCCAGACAAACTAAGAAAATAACGACGTCTAGCAGTCCCTTTCTCGACAGGTTCTTTTACATCACCAAAATCAAATTTAGTGAAAGTTTCTTCGCCTTCTGGAGCAAATAAATCTTCTTCTTTTTCATCTCCACCTTCATCTTCTTTTCCTATTACATACAAAATCTTACTCTTCTTTACTTTTTCAACTTCCTGAAAGAACAGTCTTTTTTTATCTTCAGCGTCTTCCTCTTCATTGCTTCCCTTCTTGAATTTCTTAACACTCTTCATCTTCTCAAAAACCTCAATTATGCGACTATTTTTATTTCATTTTACATAACCAATTAACATAAAACCATCATAGGGATACCCCCCCATCCCCTAAATAACCAAGCTTAAGATCCTCTCCAGTCCTATATAAACCGAAGCTTTCTTCAAACATTAATAAAAACAACCAAAAATGTCAAGCCTATCAGCAATACACCAACAAATTATTGACATACGTTATGAAATTCAACTAATACACGAAAATCTACATCTAATACACGAAAATCTACATATAATACAGCGAAACCAACTTAAAAGAGGAAAAAAGAAAAAACTAGTAAGTAAAATTTTTCTTAAACATTTCTAACTCTCTTCAAACTTAATAAGTAAACAACTATCTTTATTTTTTCAAGCGACTGACAATTTTCATCATCAAAGCCACCAAAGGAACTTCATCTTCTTCTTCTTCTTCGCCTGTCATCCTCTCACAAACTTCATTTATATACGTCTTGAATAGCTTGCGAGTCAAATCAGGATCTTCTCCCACCAGCTCAAAAGGAGGTGTAACCGCAAAAGATTCTTTAAGCTCTTCAGGTCCTTCACGAACAGCAAGAATAGCCACTTTTCCAAAGCCAATCTTCTTAAAACGTAACTTCTTCTTGTGTTTTTTCTTGTGTTTCTTCTTCGAAGGCTCCTCTTCCTCTAGACACTCTTCATCTGTCAATTTTGGTAAGAAGAAATCTTCTTGCTGTTTCTGTTCCTCAAACTTCAAGTCCTGAGCTACAGGTAACATCCAAGGTCCAGACCCTTTCAAGTAAACATAAATTTGAGGTTCAGTACCCAAAACATCAAACGGTGTCTCCGGATCCTCGGGAGGCTCTTCGTGCCAATCAGCTCTATCCCAGGGGTGACCTCCTAAATTGCGGACGTTTGACCTCAAAACATTATACTTGTAACTAGGGTCATCACAGCAATGACAAATTTTCTCATCAATATCTGTAACCCACGAAATCACTTTATCTTCAATAATGTAAGGTCTCACCAAATCATCAATACGCAGAACTTGCGAAGCTGCCATACTAGCACAAGCGTATAATAAAATGAATGTAAGCACCCACCTACACCAAATTTATCCAAAAATAACAAAAAAATAGCCAATCATACCCTTATTTTAGGGTGAAAAGTATTTTTTCTTTATTTTTATCATTATTTTTTCATATTTTTACCTTATTTGGATATAATTATGCAATATCATTCAATCGCATTAAATTTTGGTAAACTAGCAAAAAATCTTATTCTTAGGGAAACATGATGTTGTCTATTTTCAAAAGTTGCATAATTTCCCTCAACCAACCACAAACTCTCATAGATGGGCTAGAATTAAAAGCAACTAGGCATTTTTGCAATTAAATTCCAATTCAGATAATCAAAAGCATATATATGATATTTCATCAATATATATATATATATATAATATATGATAAACATGTTTCAATTCAAACGACATAAATGTGAGTAAATAAATTTATTTGTATTCACTGATAAATAGTTCCGTTCAATATGTACAAGGCTCTAACAGATCTATTATTTACATCTAAAATCATCTTTACTAAAATGACACGTGATAACTATTTTCTTAAGGTAAGCGTAGGATTAAGCGTGAAGGTTATGATTCATAAATAAAACTAAAAACAAACTGACTTCCTTGTTCATCTTCACTTTCCTTTTTCCGAAATCTTTGAAATTCATTTTTGTATCCTTAGACAAACACTAAATCTAAGGCTGTGGTTTCATTCAGTTTCTAAACACACTTTTTGTTTTCATTTCCATCGTTTTCCAGAAAATCTTCTTGAGGAAAAAAATTGTCCTTTATATTCTATAATCTACTTAGTTTCGAGGTCATAAGGAGCCTTAAGTGTTTTGTATTAACTCCTAGAAACTGTAATAAGTTTTCGCTAAGTTGTCGCATTTGGTGTCAGATATTCTTACAAACTGGCTTTGTATAACTGAACAAATAAACTCACAGTGAAAAGTATTTGACTCCAAAATCGCAAAATAATAGCGTTGGAATAAATATCTTCTGAAAACTTTTGAAACTGCATTTGTACGACTGGATATAATTCGTGTGATTTGCGTACCTCTTACTTTAAACAGTAGAAGGGCGTTTATAGTTTCTCTATGTTTGCTTCTATACTAGTTGTACTACTTGGTCTAAAATGTGACGATAATCACTTTGAAAAACTAGTATTTCTAATACAAAAACCTGAAAGATCTAAAAACGGTCTGTAATCACGAAACACGAATCTTGAGACAGCATGAAGCATCACATTCTTCAATATCTCTTTACTTGATGTCGCATAGGAGCGCCACACCACGTAAGATCCAATGGTCTGGGTTTTGATTAGTTTTCAAATCCACGCATGCGATGTAGGTCAGATCTGTTCTTCTCGGTTTCTTGTATATTGGACACTGGTACATGCGGGTATCTCTACCCCCAGTAGAATTGATCGCGTAAATATGAACCACAGGTATCGGTGTAAACAGGACCTTTGCAGGGGGTTCGACCAGTTTGCAACCTCTTCTGTCCCAGCCTGCTCCGTCCAAGAATAGCCCGTGAACGTATACTCCTTCGGTCGGGGCCTGGACTATATCGTCCTTAAACATCCTCGTCACGTCGTTGTGGAGTACGACGCTGTCAAGTGCCCAACCTTTGTGAGCCCGCGTTACTTCCTAGAAAAGAAAAATCACAAGGGAATAAATAAGCCATTAATATTCCATTTAATACTTTTTAAGTTTGATTAATCTTTGGTTTCACGCACTCCCTAGAGACACCTAGAGAAAAAAGACGAAGCGACGTAAACAAAAGAAACCGTAAAATTATTTTGTTCAAGAGCCCCAGCATGACCGCTATGAAATCAAGTTAATTCCGGCAACATATTTTTAAGGGTAAAAGTTTTCTCTGGGAAACGGCTATGAAAAATCCTTACAAGAAACAATTTCTTTTCGCTATCCATGTTCATGCAAAACAAAACCGTAATCTCTAAACTTTCAGTACTCTTACAGGCAGTTTATTTATTTCACAGCACCTGTCTCATAGCAGTTAAAAATCCTTGTGGGTTGAAAAATCCTGTCATCCAAAACACGTTAGGTCTGCCATCAAAGCACCACTGTCTAAACTGAGTGTTTCTCTCTAGCAATTCTGTGTACCAGAAGCCAAGTGTCGACGATTCCCACGAGATCTAGAACGAGAGATCATTTACCAGATGCATTTAATCATAATTCTCTCTTGAGGGTAATGAGAGGAACGTACGGGAGAGGGGGGAAGGGGGGGGTCTGGTCCAGAGGTATGCAGAGAGGAAACAGGAAAGTCCGGAAGGTATAGTGGGAGGATAGAGAGGAAAGTCCGTTGGGTCCAGGATGTATTGAGAGATCAAGAACAACCCATGACACCAAAGGTTACACTGAAAACCTTTTTTTCTCTGAAACACTTTACAAGGAGAACTTTCATATGATGAAGAGATAAATTTTGAAACCTCTCGACGCCTTTGGTTTATCCTTTAAGTTCTGGTAATTACGGCTCACTTTTCTTGTTCACGTTAGACATAATACAGCGAAATATCTAGCATAACGGGCGAATGTCTACTGGATGAATACTTCACTGCCTTGCCAAATTCTATTTGGCCAAAACTTACTTTCTTCCAGTGGGAAGGAATTCTTGCATCGTACATACAGTCTAGTGAATCTCGGAGCGTCTAGAATTAAGAAAATAATTAAGAGCGTGATTGAATTTTCAAGTTATTACAACAGTGTCTTTTTCAAAATAAAGGATTTCCTCCCAAAAAAAATCACTACGAAAGTGTTGTGTAAAGTTGTAATTGTGTCACGATTGCCTCTTTCCTACCTAAAACACAGGGTGTTCCGGTCCGAAAAAAGAAACAAACAAAACATTGTATGGACTTAAACTTATGCCACAAGTGCCTCCTTCCTTCCATGTTTGTGCCCGTTTCACTCACCTCACTCATAATGATGGTGCCGTCGATTGCGAGTTTGAGGTCTGTCAACGTCAGACGCACAGCACTTATCACCTTTTGCATGCGGTCCATCTCTTGACGAAGAAAGATGTTCATAGGAGACAGTGCACCCATTTTCTGCAGCCTCGACCTAACCTGTAATCACAACATATAAACTTTTAAGTTTTATTCCTCCATTGCAGCGAACAACAGAACAGTTGGCCAAATGTCAGCTCTTCAACATAGACATCTTAGAGACCAAATAATTTTTCACTTTAGCAATATAACCCACGCTAGTATTTTTTCACCAAATAAATTCGTGGAAATTGCAAAGCTTAATCGGACAAAACCTTATACTCTGTATTAAGAGATCAGGAACTAGCAACACGATCGGAGCGAAATATCTTGCGTTTCCATCGACTTTCCAATTTAAAATCCAATTATTGTTACCTTAAATCAAAGTAGATTACTCATTTTACTCCTAATTACAACGAAACCTCCCGCGATTGTAGTCTGGGCCCGGTTCCTCATAACCCGATTAGTGCTAACCCAGAGTTAATACCATGGTAACCAATAGGTTTTGTTAAAAGTTAACCGTGGATTAAGTTAATCGGGGTTTTGAGGAACCAGGCCCTGGTATCTAAACTCTCAGATAGTATGTATTACCTTTGGTTTATTTGGGCTTTTTAATGCCATATTTCCCTAGTTTTTACTCTTCCTTTCGGTTTGAAGTAATATAAATAGAGATTACTTCATGGTTGGTGAACGCGTACGATATTTATTCACAATGAGTGAATAAATGTCGTACAAGTGAACCAACCATGAAGTAATTCTTTTATTATATTAGTACTGAGATAGTACACAATGCAAAAACAAATAAAAATAACAAGCAAATTCAAACAAATGCAAATAACTTCACGTCGCCTCAGCACATATCTCTATGCTTCTTACAACTTCGGAGCCCGAAATGAATGGTGTTGTTAAACCAAATGGTATTTAGCAAAGCTTCAGCACTCGAAACTCCTAAAAGTTGTTTCTCATAAAGAACATTGACTTCGTCTTCGCTTGGAGCGACAGAGGCGTTCGGTCTGTTTCTTTTGCCTTTCTACTTGAGGTCTTTTTGTTTTGATTGTAGAGCCTTTCTTGCTCGTTCAAACTCTCTGTCCTTGAATATACTATAGCCATAATTTTGCCTTTTAATGTGTCTTTCAAAGCTTGTAAACATCGAACGGAGAGAATCTGGTTCATATTCTTCGTTGCTATCTTTCTTTACGAACAGCAAGGACGAACTCGCTCAGATAGTCGTTGAGAAATCTTTTCTATTTTCTTCGTTTCTTTTTTACATGATACTAGGAATTCTTGTAAAAGTGCAACATTCTGCTTTGTTTTTCGTTTTCGTTGATTCTTGATTTTCTATAAACTCGTCAACAGAAACTTGAGCAAATCTTGAAGAAGCCGACACAGCCTTTGTCATTGAAACCGTTGTCAACAAAGAGCAACTGCGAAGGCGGGAAAACGTGATACAACTTTCGTCACTAGTGAAAAAGATCGTATCAGCGCTATAATTAGCTATATGATATTTTTCACACGTGAAAAACATGGTATGACCAATCACAACTCAGGAAAAAAAGTAGATACGAATTTTATTTCTTAATTTGCAAACAAATATATCTCAGTACTTATATGATAAACTTCTATTCGAAACCTACCTCATGAGCAATATAGTCTTCAGGCAGTTTGTCCAACATATCATCAGCCAACCGCTGTACAACAGTCTCGCGGGTTTCACCTCCTCCACCTGAGCTATCTTTGGGTTGGATGCTCAGCGTTGTGTCGAGACATGATTTGGCAACATTGCTTTGGTAGCTAAACAGATTGACATTCACACAATAAGTTGCAAGGAAGAAAAAAATGTGTTCTCATTGAGGACCTAATAAGTCTCAATAGCATGATTACATTTACAGTATCCTTGGAACTGACGCAACGGCGAACAATCTCGTCAAGACATTAAAAAGAACAGGAATAATGAATTACAATAAAATTACTCAGCTTATTATAGAGTTTTCGCTGCTCTCATTGCTCATTAGTGGAGGCTGACGTTTTATGCTGGCTTTAACCACCTCCCGCGAGGTGATTATTGAAGCCGGTACGCAAACATACTTTCAAAATGGCCGCCTCGCGTTTTGTTGATCTTCATAGGGAAGAATTAAATTCCTTGAAGGAAACGCTTTCCATAAGCACTAAGGTTACATTACACTTTTGAAAGGCAATGCAATATCCCTATGACAATTCCGCTATTTAGTGAAAGATAATGTGCTTCAGATGTCGATAGTGCGACTGAGCAAACTGCAACAACAAATAAAACTTCTTGAACAGATCTTTTGCAATGGCTACTTTTTCTCTCTGATAATCACCAGAATAATTTCTTTAAGATAAATACTCGCCTCAGGCTTAGTGAATATCCGGGTGACGAATAACCGCCTCGACTTCGTCTCGGGAGTTAGTCACTAGATATTCGCTTTGTCTTCGGAGAATAATTATCAAATGTTTGGAGCTTCACTAAGAATGTAACGGTTTAAAGAGAGTTCTTGGCGGCAAACATATACGGCAGTTCTTCGTACGTATTTTAGTTTGACTGGATTCAACAAGTTTGAGTTTAAACAACGGCTCACTAAACATTGTCTTCTTTGAGTCGAGGTATAGTATTCTTAAATAGAAAAAATGAATAAGGAAACCAAAATTAAAATTAAATTAATTCCGACTCAATGAAATTATGGAGTCAAAACTACATTCTGATATCGTATTTTTAAATTGAAAAAATAATAAGGAAATCAATATTAAAATTAAATTAAATCCCGACTCAATTAAATCATGGAGTCCAAACTACGTTCTGATATCGTATTAAAATTGTTTTTTGTTAAAATGGAACTGAAAAATATGATAACTTTCTTCTATAAACTTCTGAAAAAGGCCAAGAACCTACGTAATATCAGCGTTGGGATGCAGTCCAAACACTTCAGGGGTGTCCACAAGCGGTAGGTTGTCAATGGCGTCCAAGTACTGTTGTACACTGGTGCATCGTGGGATACTGTAACCTTTGTAGAAGTTAAAACTCGGTTGGAACATGCTCTCGCTGAACCATACCTGCAGTAAGTTGATGGTTGTTAGAAACAGAACACAAATATATTCTTAAAAACAAAAAGAGCAAACAAGGTCAGTAATAAAATATAAGAAGATTTTTATTTCCAATACCAAGTCGCTCATTTGCAAACTAAGAAAATGAGAATAAAAATCGATCCGGCATACTTATAGGCGGATTTAAGCTGACGTAGACCTTTTCAAATCGAAACATCTTCAAGATGTGAAAAAAATAAACCAACAATCAAAAAATAGTCGACTCATTGACAACATTTACTGAAACTATTTTATAGTCAGTTACCTTGCTAAAGTTTGGAATGAGATGCTTGATCAAAGGGGTAACACTGGGAAGTACCAACGGTCCAGTCATTTCAATTATAACTCGAAACACTAAAACTGAAACTCCAATGTACAACTCACCTTCGCGAAAGTGTTAAGTAGCCTCTTATCGAAGTCGTCGGTAACTCGGCCGCCATATTGGACTTCCCCTAACATGTAACGCACCGTGTTCCACGAAACCCCTTTCTTGATGTCCATGTCATCCAAATGATTTTGTACAAACTGCACGCTGGACGTGAAATCCGCCTGGTTGAACTCGTATGGGATGTTCCAGCCCAACGGTCCGTACTTTCGTCTTTCCTGTAACAAAACAGGCAAAGTGGTGCATTTATAAAGCGCTCTTACCATATGAATGCTCCAAGGCGTTTTACAATGATCACCTTACCCCCAGCGGGACCAGAAGCATACATAGGCGCAATTGGCAGCTGCTTCAATGATCACCTTACCCCCAGCGGACCTGAAGCATACATAGGCGCAATTGGCAGCTGCTTCAATGATCACCTTACCCCCAGCGGACCAGAAGCATACATAGGCGCAATTGGCAGCTGCTTCAATGATCACCTTAACCCCAGCGGACCAGAAGCATACATAGGCGCAATTGGCAACTGCTTCAATGATCACCTTACCCCCAGCGGACCAGAAGCATAACCCCCAGTGGACCTGAAGCATACATAGGCGCAATTGGCAGCTGCTTCAAAGCGGTCCATGTATGCTGGTACTCATTTTACCGACCCCGGAAGGATGGAATGCTTAGTGGCCTTTAGTTGGAAAGAACGTCACCCAAACATTCAACCCTCGACCAGGCCAGGAATCGAATCAGGAAACTCAGAATTGGGAGGCAGATATCTTACCATTGCCCCAACCCCCCCCCCTAAACTGTATAGTGTCAAAGAGCAAATCATTGAAGAAAACGGTGATAATGCTACTACTGTACTACTAAAACTACTACTATCAGTAAAATAATTATCATAACAATAACAATAGTAATAAAAATAGTAATAATAGTAACAGTAATATCAATAATAATGCTCATTATAAAATAATAAACAGCAACAACACCAAAAGTTTAAATAATGCCCAAGAGTTTGGAATGATAGTGAGGAATCTCTGGAATTCTTGGGCTTACGTTTTTTCAAACAAGGTCTTAACACATACTTTCTCAACTTGTATTGAAAAAAATTAGCATTGCTCTGTTCAGTGTTTTTGATTTATCCTTTTATTGATTTCGTTCGGGTTTAATTTCAAATATGATTAAATATTTTGCGTAAATGCATTTATCTTCTATAGCTGGCGTTTGCTTCCTTGTGCTGATTAAGTTTAAATCATTACCTGAACTGTAGAGTGTAGGAATGCCACTGCATAAAGCATGGGTTTCCACTGATGCAAGCTACTGACGTCCAGCTGATCTCGAGAAATTCCTTGGACAGAGAGGAATCGATTTACATTATACTCAACTCAAGGTTTGCTCAGGGTTCAGGCAAGATTATTACAATGAAAATGCATGACATACCGAGGCCTCGTGGCGGTTTTCCTTAACAAAGCAAAAACTAGAATCGTTTGCCACGAAGCCGTAAACGCTTCTAGTAGAATTTTCCCGTTAGACGCAATCGTAAAAACAGAAATTATTATTTGTTACGGTCCAAAATATAGTTATTCTAACTTTTTTCACTTTAAGTCATTAATTATTTTTTGATACACTTCCTTACTATTCTAAAAACAGTAAGTAAACTGTAACATGCGTACCATTGTAAGTTCGTTTGAGTCCAGCTCGTAACCCTTGGGGTGGTTCATTTGTGAACTTGATTGACATCTGAAAGTGAGAGAGAATATTTCAGTTTTGAGGCTGCTTAAGTGTCAAGACACCTTTTGATTACTAGCAACAAAAGCTATCAACTAGTTTGGATACAATCGAAACTCTACGATGCCCGATCGTGGACATGTTCTAGGTTCGAAAGCATACTGGGCACTAACTTCATTTACTGAAACAACCTGGCCAAAGATCTGGACAGGGGCTGTTCAAATGCTGATTTACTTTAAACCTGGGAAAAGCCAAAATTCAAGCATTAATTGCTTCTTTAAGGAAAAGAGAACGGTACTTGTAAAACACTGCTTAGATTTTCCAAGGGTGAAACAGCTGAAACCCGTTTCTGTAAGGTCGAAACAAAAATGTAGGTTAAAAACTTAATCCAGAGTTAGTGCACAACTGGGTCAATTTAAAGTGCTACTACTGATGCAAAATCTTCATAACAGTTTAAAATATCTAAAATTGAGGTTTGACCCGTATAATTTCCGCTTGGTTTTTTGCAACAGGTTTCAAAAATAAATTTTGCGGCGAATTTACGAAGACAAAATGCCTATTTTAGCGCCAAAGCTGCGAACACTTTTTTAGCTCATTAGATATGTGTGATGTCACATGCTTTGAAAGCCAGGAGATGAGTCTTACTTTCCCGCTTAAATCAATATGATCATGGCGAAGTCTGCATGGCTGATGCCCAGTGTCTGAGCAAAAAACAAGTGCGCTGTGAACTCTAGTATAGAGCGGCTTGAAGTCCTTTCAAACTATAAGACGTCATAAATCGCCGTCGTATGTTTTGAATTTTGTACACACTGAATGCATTATTTTGAAAGCTTATTTTACGGACTTAAAATTGTCAAGTACGCACTTTAATCAATTTACAGTTGATTAGAAGTGTTGGAAAGGTCCTTAGTAGCACTTTAAAACCTGGGTTAATGTTAATGGGTCTTTGTTATTAAGGGGTAAGTACCTGCAAAAGACCGATGGGAAAATGAGGGTGAACCTCTGTAGTCATCCACAAACGGAAGTCCTCATGTATCGTCTCCGTTTCGATAACAGTGTCCATTAACTCTTCTAGGAAATTTAATCCAAGATGGCAGTTTTGCAGAAGCGCCCAGCCTCCCTATATCAGAAAATAACGCTTTAACTACGTCGAATAGGGTTCAAAAAGGAGGAGACTATACACACACTAATAAGAGAAAAGCTCTAGGCTGTTTTCGTTGCATTTTAGCTGGTTCGCTCCTCAAAGGAAAGAAGAAGCTAATTTTAAAAGCTGAAGATAATGATAACGAAGGTTCTCTTAAACAGACTTAAACAGATAAATATTGAAGCAGAAAAAGTGAAAGGATTTCTGGGTGGCAGAAGACAAAAAAGCCATGGTGTCAACATAAACCGACATCAAGAATCACAACGAAAGGGAACGGCTTTTGTAGTCTCGTGTAAAACTTTCAAAACTAACTTTCAACACTTTCCTCGTGCCCTCTTACGTCATAACCATTTTATAAATTGTATAAAACACATGCAATGCTGTTTTAATCTCTTAAACAAGGACCCGCGCTATAAAAGGGATAGCTCCTCCCATATCTGACACATTTCAAAATTCAAATTTTGAACCAAGCGGCGTTTCAATTTCATTCAGACTCTGAGCGGTGGGAATAAAGAATTCATAACCGACAAAATTTAAACATTCATAACCGTTACTCCAATACGGTAGTGGTAAAAAGAAACGCAAGTGAAGTTTGTTACGTTCTACGTTTTGTAAAAAATTCTGACGAAATTCCAGGGAAATTTTGTACATTTTCGGCGAAGTATAAATTTCGCTCACTGGAGCATAACACATGTCTTGTCGAAACTTGTCGCATTTAATGCTAGCATTTCTTTTTACTACTATAGCAAACTATGTTTCGTTATAAGTTCCCTATCCAACATTTTGAATCATGAATCAAAAATGAATTTAAACTTCAGAGGTTGATTGACAACTGAAAGTGACGAGCGCCTGGCTCAGGCCCTTTTATAGTGCGGGTCCATGTTAAATATATATAATTATACACAGTAAACATACGCATTGCATGGACTGAGCAACAAGCTTTCGGGCGTGAACCTCTTGCCCCTGCCCCATGGAGATGGCACGGCATTCTGTAAGCAAAAAATTTGAGCGTTACCTTAAACTGAACCCTACTTCCGATCAACTGCAAGAAAATTGGCGGATTGATTTAGACTGTTAGCTAGCTTGGCGTTTCCTTGGGTCAAAGTAGACGCAAATCGGTCTTACCCTCTTGAATGTAAAGTTGATATAAACCTGAGACTCTCCTCCGACAGAAAATTTTGTATTAACGGACAGGCCTAAGTCAGTGATAACAGTTACCTAGATAACTAGTGACAGGAAAAAGGAACAACGCCTTCGTCAAAAACAAAAAAGAAGTTATAATTAAGCTGTGTTCAAATCGTGACTACAAGGATATATATCGAATGATTAGACTGACTAAATCTTAAGATAAAACGATGAAAGGAGATGCCTTTTTATATGGAAAACTACCTGTTCTAGGTGGAAAACAATGTAAATGAAGACAAAAGAGTACGCTACTTCTAACCCACTTACCAATTTTTAGTTTCTTGGCTAAGGCCTCGATGTTGTTTGTCGGATCTGAGCCCATGGACAAGAAACACACCAGCGGTGTTCTGCAGTTAGCTTCTTCCTGGGTTTTCTCTAAATCTAGAATCACATTTTCAGTATACTCTGGACCCAGGGCCTCTCGGACATACTTGCGCGCTTGCGAAATGGTACGATCTGGACACCACGATCTGTAAATACGAATCACTTTAGTTTTGCTCTTTCAAATCTGCACATTTATCACTCTTCAATTCGTTGAGTCAGAGT
This sequence comes from Hydrozoanthus tunicans, assembly GCA_026413305.1. Lineage (NCBI taxonomy): Eukaryota > Metazoa > Cnidaria > Anthozoa > Zoantharia > Hydrozoanthidae > Hydrozoanthus > Hydrozoanthus tunicans. The sequence continues at coordinate 24,267 of JAOBAT010074090.1, read as the reverse complement.
AAACAAAGATATCGATGCTAACATTTTGGTAAAAAAACTTGGCACTAACTGCTTTTGGAAAACACTAAACCCGACGCATTCGTTAGCAAGACAAATTTCCAAGCCGATGTTCTTTACGACTAGTGAAACACAAATAAATGAATTAGGTCTTGTTATTCCAATACTGGAAATTCGAGGAATCTCTTTTCACGAAAAATTAAAGTACGAGCAATCTTTTTTTGAGAATTATATTAGCTGATACGCTTTACGTAAAGCAACAGTTCGGATAAAACCGCACTTTGCTTACAACAGAACGTTTATAGAGAAATTACACTCAACTCACCGTACAAATAGTGCTGTAGCATATTATATGTAAACACAGTATATAATTATGTTCGAGTCGGGCCTTGCTATTAGAAATGACGAATAGTCCGAGTTTCACCAATCTAGCATTAACAAGGAATCTCCCAACCTCCCGGATGACGCTGTTGCTCAGTTGGTTAGAACTGTTTCGTAGGTTGTTGGATTGAATCCCGCCTAAGTAAGAAAACTTTTTCTCTCTCCATTGGTGTTAGTGGTCTGTTGATGCTGTATATCGGCAAAACTCGGATTATTCCAGCGACAAGGCCTTCACTCAGCAGCAACTCAACAAAACGTTTGCGAGATCTCACAGCACAGCTAGCAGTTATAAACCAAATTTTTTTCTTACTTTTCTCAGTTAACTTCGATTCGCATCATAAAGTCTGATTTTCTTTCATTCGAATTTATAAGAAACAATTTGATGTGCGAAGCTTTCTTGTATCTTTAAAATTAGTTAAAAGCGGTAATTCAGTGTTGTTTTTCTGCAGCAACTCAACAAAACGTTTGCGAGATCTCACAGCACAGTAGTTATAAACCAAAGTGTTTTTCTTACTTTTCTCAGTTAGCTTTTGATTCGCATCATAAAATTTGTGATTTTCTTTCATCTGAAGTTATAAGAAACAATTTGGCGTGCGACGCTTTTCTGTATCTCTAAGATTAGTTAAAAGCGGTAATTCAGTGTTGTTTTTCTGCGGCAACTCAACGAAACGTTTGCGCAATTTGCTAAACCAAAGTAAATTTCTAACTTTTCTGAAATAGCTTTTAATTCGCATCATAAAGTATGTGATTTTCTTTCATCTGAAGTTATTACAAACAATTTGGTGTGCGACGCTTTTCTGTATCTCTAAAATTAGATAAAAGCGGTAATTCAGTGTTGTTTTTCTGCAGCAACTCAACGAAACGTTTGCGCAATTTGCTAAACCAAAGTGAATTTCTAGCTTTTCCGAAATAGCTTTTAATTCGTATCATAAAGTTTGTGATTTCCTTAGCTCTCCTCTGAAGTTATAAGAAACAATTTGGTGTGCGAAGCTTTTCTGTATCTTTTAAATTAGGTAAAACCGGTAATTCAGTGTTATTTCTCTGTGCAACTCAACAAAACGTTTACGAGACTTTTGCACACTGTAGAACGAAAGGTCAGTTAATCTTTATACATATATTGTGCCAATTAAGACACTGTTGTTGTCATTAAGTGATCAGTGATTGGCCGACGATTGTGTGTATCAAGCATGACAGAATGACACTTCCGTTTTGATTATGCAAGTAGAGCAAAAGTTATAATGCGACAGTAAGTGTCAAGAAGTCGTTTCTACAAAAAGCTGACTGCTTCGTAACGTAAGAAACATCAAGACAGGCATTGGTCTACGTGAAGGTATGAACATTATGACATTTAAGATGAGTACATCAAGTAACAGTGTGGTATCGAAGGTATATACTGTATTTCAAATGCACTGTTCATATTGCGTCTGTTGCTTTCGCTGCCTTTGTCTTCGTCCGAGCTTCGAAACAAAGTCCGAAAGCACTCGATAGGAGGCCCTGCTTTGGTGATCGGTGTCAGTTATCATAACCAAAGAAACCTAAAGCTTTATAACTTTGTTTTATTGTTTCAAAAAAGTAAAATCTTTTGCCCTCTAGTTCAAGTAAAGCAACTCAAAAGGTAAAAGGTCCGTTTCCTTCCCAATTAGTAGTGTACATACGGCTGCGAGAATCTTTCTCGCGACTGCGAAATATCGCTCCGTGAAAGCGAGATTTCGTTTCCTTTAAAACGAGATTTCGTTTCGCACTGCGAAATCTCGGGGCTTTTTTCGCAACTTCACTCCGAAATCTCGCCGAGAAAAAGACAAAAGGATTACGAGATTTCGAACGAGTTTTCGTTTCAAACGAAATTTCGCAAATTTTCGCGATTTCTCGCAACATAACAATAGTTTTCGTGCGAAACGAAACGAATTCTCGCGACGTTTCTTTTGAGCACTACTGTATACATTGTTTTCAACTCACCGTATTAAAAGAAGTTTTCTGAAAGTATCCAAAGAGTTATTGTATCCATCAGGTATTTCTGCTTCTTCGGGCGCTTCCTTATCAAACCAGTTTCTCCACTGCTTCTCGTTACGACCAATCTGGTTCAAAATATCTGAAAATTGATTTAATTTGCTCAGCTCCACCAAGTTCAGCCAGGTCATGTCGGTAATCCACTTGCTTGGCTTTGGTGGACAAGCTTTCAAATCCAGTGAGGCTCCACCCTTTAATGGAAAGAAATAGGAGCTATGGTGAAACTATTTATTCATGGAAAACCATTGTCGTTACTATCACGATAATCATCTTGATCATAATCATTAACTACACGACTTCACCACCATCACCATCAGTTTCATCCCCACTAACATCTACACCATCACTGACACCACAACCATCCATAAAATACACCTCAACTCCATCACCAATATCATCAGCCTCTTCACTTCCACTAATACCACCATCACCATCTTTTTCACTTCAACTAACACCACAACCTGTCGGCGGCTCTGTGGCCGAGCGGTTAGCGTGTTGGACTCGTAACCCCAGGATTGCGAATTTGAGCCCCGGTCAGACCACTGTGTTGTGTTCTTAACAAGACACTTTACCCGGCTTTGTTCCAGTCGACTCAGCTGTATAAATGAATACCAGTCATGCTTGGAGCTAACCTGCGATAGATTAGTGTCCTGTTTAGGGGGAATCAAAGACTCTCGTCCGCTTAGCATTACTGAAACCGGAGATAAGCGCCGGCCTAATGAGCAACTTAGGCTCGAGTAAAGATTTCATTAACATCACAAACACAACTACCATCAGCTTTTTCATCATCATTACCCCATCCCATAACCATCAGCACCACTATCATCGCTAACCTCCTCGCCATCACAAGCATCATAACCACAATGAAATATTACAGGATATAACATTTGTCCACAGATGAAAACTTTCCCACCTTTGAGTTACTACGCGCTTTAGTTTATTTAGTTACCTTGATTAACGTCATAAACTCGGTGTGTTTGATCCTCTTGCCCTGAAGCTCGATCTTTAACGCCACTAGTAGTGTGAACAGGAACTTGTGCTCCTCATACAGACCCCGTCTGGCGTAGCGCCACACCTCATACGTCAGATACTCAATAATGTTGGCGATACGCTTGCTTGTGATTGGTGATGGCTGAGACCTGTATATCAGGCAGTAGGGCACTACGTAAGTAAACAACTAAAATCATTAACTTAATTAGGATCAAATGCATAAAAATGTTTAAATCACCGTTGAACTTTTTAAAGCGCTGAGGTTTGTGTTAGCCCTTCGTTTGATTTGAATTTGCTCGGATGAACGGCTACCGTTCGAAACAAAACAGCACTTCCAAAGTTTACTATCCAAGATTTAAAACTTTCAACTATTTAAGTTGATTCTCTACAGTGGGAGCGTTAATTACACTTGTAGTTCCTAGTTGTAAAACCATTAACTTTGCAAACATATTGGAATAAATTTGTTATACTTACTTTGCCATGGAGTTGTCAAACAGACCTAAGAACTGTCGAAGAGAGGTCTGGTACATACAGTTTACGTTTGACATTTCCACTATCAGGAAATACAGAATACTTCCCCGTGTAGCCACTGAAAGAAGTAAATCCAAGATCATTAGGCACCCAATAAAGGTACAAACAAAGTAAAGACAAAAATGAGAAAAATATCAATGCTCTTTCGTTCAAAAGCTTTACCTGGTCTAAACTCTTCACGTGCACTATTTATTTTGACTTCAGTGTCTGCAGCCACAATTAGTTTCTGGCTCACATCTTCAGCTGTGGACTTTGTAGTACTTAGAACCTGGATCAGTGACTCGTCATCCACAAGAGAACCCTGTGTTAAAAAAGAAAGTCAATATCCTATCTTCTCAAGGTTTATGTGTAATCATATTGGCGAAACTTTAGCAAGTTTTATACAAACCACAAAAATACTCATATGCTCAGGATCTTTCTTATCAGTTTTGCAATGACGGCAAACCGTGTAATTACCTAATTACCCATAACTCCTAGCGCTTAAACGATTAAAGATGTCCATGCATAAAAACGCGTAGAGAGAGTCTGTAAACCTCAAACTTGACCAACAAAATGTCGCTTTTTCGAAAAAGAGCTACCTTCACTGAGCTTTCCTAAAAACGAGGTTCCAGTATAAAAGGGTTAGGCCCGCCCCCTTTTCGACCCTTTTCATGAAATTTGAATAAATTTTGAAATGTAATGACGGCCAAAACAACCCACTTTCAACAAATTGAGGTCATTTACACTATAATTGTGAAACAATTTCATTTTTTTAATAGTAAATGAAGTCATTGGCATACCGTTCTACTAGTAGGCGTACGTCGTGAAAGGCTGCTGATAAGAATTAGGATATACGAAATTTATCGCCAGATCAATTCGAAATTCGCGCGTCAGTGCTCTGCTGGACCAAATAAGACAAACAGCGTCGATCGATGCCCGCAGGTTTTTGTTATTTTATTGGGCGAAACTTCGCTTCGGGAATTAAAATTCATAGTTGTAACAGTAACAAAATTAAAACCAGCCGAATGCCGTCATGACAAGGCTCAGAAGCAAGAATTAGCTATACACAACTGTAGATTGTGTGCTTTATTTTGAAATTGCGAAACTAATCTAAGTGCAAATAAAACGCGGATCAAAAAGCGCGCCACAGCTGGCAGAGAGCATGGACCTTTATAGGTGTTAAATCTTCGGCGGAAGATTGGCAACTGAACGTGTGAAACCCCTGGGCTAAGCCCTTTTATACTGGAACCTCGTGTTTAACGGTTTATTTTCGCAATGCATTGGGTAAAAAGTACAGTCGCCCATTTTTTTGGAATGGTCAATGAAGAGTTTTTTCAAGTTAAGGACAATAAAGTTTGGGACAATGGTTTTGCTGTATGCCAAAATCTTGAGAGGAAGATTAGTTGTTAGCTGAATTGTTTAGCATTCAATCGTCAGCAGCATTGACTGCCATTGCTGTTACATGAGTCACATACCTGTGTACTGGTCAGTCTGTACAGCAAATTGTCCTCCAGCTCTTTCATTTTGCGCTTGTTCGATGAGACGTCTTCAAGAAGTTTCGTGCGTTCAGACTCGAGTTCCTACAAGGTTTGCAGTCATCAGCACAATTACAATCATCGTATCATTAACAACAAAACAAAAACAACAATTACATCGACCCGACAGTAATACTTTAAAAGCATTGATCAACAAGATCAGAAGTTTTAGATATCGTAAATATTGTCTCTTTTCTTGTTTTCCCTGTCTGATCCTATGTTTCATTTTTTACCATTTATGACCTTAAACGTAGGTTTTCAGTTTAATGTAGTTTTTTTCACTGGCTTTTCCCAATGGGTTCAATCGAATGTAGTTGTTACTATGTAATAACTTAACATTCTGGGTATAGTATGAAACATTCAAAAAGAAGTTGTTGTTGCTTCAAAGCCAACAAAACATATATTTTGCGAAACGAGGTACTGGAACATTTAGTATTACATTCACTTGTAAGCTTGATAATCCAGAATTAAATAACCCACAAGAAGAAAACACGTTATATTCTTACCGCTTTCTCAGTCAAAATGACGCGACCTAACAGCTGATCCTCGAGTCCTTTCATAGTGACTGTGAAATCAATAATGGCTGTGCGGGCACTGATCTGAGGTTGAGAAAATTGCAATCACATTAATTTGGATGCAAAAAGGCTTGTAAATCAGGTATGATTCTTCTTCCTCTCTAATTATTCCCTGTCTGATACCACAAGGAAAAAACACAAACATTGATTATACTTGCAGTAAGTATCACCTGCCTAATATAAACACAAGGCTAATTAAGCAAGACACTAGACTAATTTAAAATTTACATGGTAAGATACATCGAATGAGGCACGGGTACAAAAGCAGTTTCAAGAAGATGTAACGTACAAACGACAATAAAAACGAAGAGAGAACACAGCATATCCCGGATGTATCGTCTATCTGTTCTTATACTGGGGGGCTTTTGCGAAGACTTTTATGGGTAGTAACAAACAAATTGTGCTAGTAATAGTAGTAGTAAGTAGTAAATGATTAGGTCATCATACCTCGGGAGTGTAGGCTGGGTTTGGTAGCTTCGTGGTGATATACAGCACAAACCCTTTCATTACGTCAACTTCCTTGTCACCAACCTTGACCTTTAAAACAGTAAAATATATATTTTGGTTTAACTCTGCCTAATGCCTAAGTAAGGATGTGCCACTGCATTAAATTTAGTTTTATTTCATACGGGATTTGAGATAGTAAGCGTTGTGCTGCGGGACTAGCCGGGTTACACTCGCTTACATTTTTGTCAGGCCCGTAGAGAGAGGGAGAGGGAGAGAAAGGGAAGGGGGGTTGGGGAGGGGAGATGGGGTGTGATGGGTGTGCTTGAATCCCCAAACAGGCTGTGAAGGTTCACTTCTTTGCTGACCAATTATTTGAAAAAGCAAGATTTTCTTCTATGCTCTACTAAAATGATTTCGAAGTTCAAAAATTTGAGATTGCTTTGGCCTGCCTGTTTTACATTTTAGTCTCAGACAACCTAATTTTCAAAATATCCGGGGGAGCATGCCCGGCCCCCGGATCTCCTGAGACTTGTTTCGGTTGAACACTCCCGCAAAACTCCTGGTTAGGGCCTGCTTTATTATCTGTTTCTGTGGGAACTGAAATCGAGTCTGTTTGCTGACGAGGCCCAACGAGGGCGAAACAGCTGTTCACCGCTGCTAACACTCAGGGCTCAGTGCAAGCTTAGTTCCTTCCTATCCGTGAGACCACAGTGCCATTTTACGGGTCTTTTCTTTATCATAACGCATGTACAACACTTCTGATCTTAAGGTGGTTAAACAGTTTATTCCACTATTTGCACTCAGTTCATCAAAAAGGAAGTTGGTACAAGTTTTGTGTTGACTTATTAATAGCGTAGCGCTAATCAAAAGGTTTTCTTTTTTTCAAAGGACAAATAGTGTCTATTTTCAATCAAAACCATGTAGTTTTGTGGAAACGTCACTCTAAAGCTAAAACTCTTACCTTCAGAGTAGATCCAGACTTGATGAAGTTTTTCTCCAGGACGTTATCTAAAGCTGGATCCAGTTCCTCTGCAACATCCTCGATAAGCAACGGGCGACCGAGTGATAGCGAGTCCTCTAGGTGATTGCGGAAGTACTTGTGGTTCAAAGATGTAACCTATGAAAACGTGAAACACAGCGACGGGAATCAAACACGGTTCGAAAACGAAACTTTTTCAAAAGAACCGGCCGCGCGCCTGAGCGGGAAGCTCTCTTGTAATTGGCTAATTATGTTAGTAACCATGGCTACACCAATATCCTCAAATAAGAATGATGTAAATAGTATATTCACTATGCGCAACGAAGACGTGACTTTTTAGTAAAGGAAAATCCTAATATTTCATCAGTATCTAAATAACAAATTTACAAAATGTTTTGTAAAGAAAAAACCGACTCAGCATTTACCTGCAACTGATTTGAAGCCTCTCTGTTTTTGACCCAGATTTTGCCCTGGCCCTGGGGGTCTATTAGTAATGGATATCGCGTTGCCTTGGTAACGATAATGCCGTTCTGAATTGACAATTCGTCATTTGGAAGACCTTGAAGATTCCATTCACCCACCTTCAACAAAAAAATGTTAGAACGCATGTTAATTGCTGACCAAGGATTCTTTAACTTTTTTTTATATAAACAAAGAATAGCTGCAATGTCGTATTTGACCTTAAGATATAGATCACGATTGACGAAGTGAAAACCGCAAAAGAAAATAGAGATTTGAAATAAAATGCGAAGATAAATAAAAGTGTTCGTGCAAGCCATATTTTTAGGACCAGAACTTTGATTAAACATTTTCCTGCTAATTCTCATGTTATAGACCACTACACAAAGATAATTTTGAGTCTTTCACTTTTCTTATCTGCAGTATCAACTGTTTTTTGTACCTAAAAATAACATTTTATCAAATGAAGTGCGTCACAAAGCCTACGCTATTCTGTAAAAACTAGCGGCTTGCATTCAAAAGGTCACCAGCCAGAACATTCACAGAATCGTGAGACTATCTATATCTATATTTATATTTATATTCTTAATTTTGCTCAGTTTGTACCAATAATCCTGCACCATTAAGTCCTTCACAATTTAAAAACTACTAAGTCACGTACATTACCAAGACCACTCATAGCTCGCGGTACTTTTCTGTATAAGGCTAGGAAACTACACCGATAAATGTTTTAGCCACAATATCGGACAGAGAAGCAACTTACCGTTGCGCTGTCAACCAGCATACTCGTGATATTTAGGTTAGCGGTAAAAGGAATTTTCCTCGACTTCATTTCCTTCTGCCAAGAAGAAAGCAACATGTCTCGGAATTCTTGGTTGAATGGTCCAGAGTAGGAAAGGAACCCAGTGCAGAGCAGAACATCTCCGACCAACCTGAAGAACGAAATATGGATTTGTTATTACCTTGATACCTAACCCACAATAATTGTCTCTTTTGATAATACTCTACATAGGACCCATTTTGAACAGATTTAGTCTCTTAAAGAATCCTCTGTATAGCAATATTGGTCTCAAACAAAACTTTTATTTAGTTCATGTCCATATCAGCAGCTCATATTTGATAGTCCTATACAAAAATCTTACGCAAAGCAATTTGAATGGGGACATGTTATGGTTGCAGTGCAAAACCCTATCCTTTTCATTGCAGTTGTATTCATCAAGTGTGGAGACTTGCGTTTCAATTTAAACACATCACCTTTCGAAATAGCAGCGCGCAGGAAATTCAAACCGTAGAAATGTTCAAAGTATTTGGCGTTAGATGTAGAGGATTATGAAGTATGAACATAGACTTAATAAAAGTTCTATTTGAGATCAATAATGTTACACAGTGGAGCATTCCTTTAAGCATTCAGGAAAACAACATCACCGTCTACGACGAGGAGCTTATTTTTTTACTTTTTGGATTAAAACTGTTGTCATTTGTGAACTCGAAATTCGAATAACCAAAGAAAATTTCCACGTCTAAGTATGCTTTTTAATAAAAAAATTGGAATGTAAATTTTGACCGTGCAGGCAGGGGACTGGTAACCTGTGACGTAGCAGTAGTGAGCTATGTGGCTTTTGTTTAAAGAATTTCATTTATGTTAAAAAATGTCATAAAATTTTCATTTCAAACAGTTTCAAGGTAATATTTCGTTGATTAAAATTGTAACAATGTGACTATTGTAGCCAGAATTGAATTTTTTGAGACAAAAACGATTGTGTCTGCTTCATGCCTCGTGCTACGTCATATGCCTCGTGCTACGTCATCATTGCACGCTTCAAGTCTAAAAAATGTAACAGAAACGGCGAGAAAAGGTTTTGTTTTCGAAAATTATCAATATTGTTAAAGGGTACTACGTTTCATCTGGAGCTTAAAAAAAATAAGCTTGATAGGGACTTTAAATACAGGATTGTTGCCAACACGAGGAATCGTCATACTGACGACTAAGCAGAGGCCAAAGACGCCAAGAAACAGTCTTCGTGTTTCTTTACTAGTAAACAAGAAGTCAGGTTAATGAAGCATCAGCTGGCTATATTTGTAAAAATGACAAAAATTTTGCCTATATTTTTAGCTATGGCTACTTCATCTCTCTGATAATCACCTAATTGAAACAGTGAATATATGGGTGGTAAGAATTCATCAGCATTCACTTCGCCTTCAGCGAATAACTGTTAGTTTGTAAAGTTTTGGAGCGCTAGGAAATAGGGGAACAGTAAGTTCTAGGTGGTAGTCTTGTTACTGCGGTGGATGAGCTCCAAGTGTTGGTTACTAACCTTCCAATCTGTGCTTCAAACTCTTTACTCTGTTCGGTCCACCTCTCTTTCTCTCCACCTAATCCACCAATCAGCGTTGAGGCAGCCAACATCTTCCTTCGACATGCCTCTGCATCATCAAGAAGGTCCTAAGAAGAGAATCACAGTCAAAATGAAACTTGTCATTTAGTTTGTGCGGCTTTCATATGCCTATATTCGCTCTTACGAACTCTATAGTTTTTTTACCTTTAATGGATTTTACATACCCGATTTTACAGAAGTTTAGGGGGAAGCCTCTTACTTAAGAGGCTAACGACATAAAGTACGAAGAATGTTCGTAATAATTGTCTGCCAAACACGGAAAGTCAATCATCCAGATAAAAGTAAATTTGCCTTATATTAAAGAAAACACTGCAAAATAATTGATACTTAACAAGTTCAAGAAGTTCAGGTTTTGGAATCAAAAAATAGTCGCCAGGAAACGCTGGTTTATTTCTACGACATAACATCTCCAAATTTTTATGTAAAATAATTTAGTCAGAAGCTACGTGAAATTATAAAATATCGAAATACTTTTGAAATAAAAAAATGATCTTAACTTGAAAGGAAGGGCAAGCGAAGATGTTTAAACATCAACCTAACACTCGCGGGTAGTCTCATGCATCAAACGAAATAGACATCTGATTAGTGAGATGCTGTGCCCGTTTTTCTGTGAGTCTTGGTAAACAACTGTGTTAAGCTGTTCCTACCTGTTTCTTTTTCATGGCCGCGTCATATTCTGCTTGTGCTTTGTCTAACTCAGCCTGCTTCTCATCCAACTGCGCCTGCGCATTGGCTAGCTCAGCACTCGCTACGGCCAGGCGTGCTTCTTGAACAACCAGGTTAGCCTGAAAGGAAATCACAGCTTTTCAGTCGACCATTCCGAAACAAGATGGCGGGTGTATATTTTACCACAATGCTTTGCCAACCTTACATCGCTAAAAGATATCCAGGGGAGGAAACAGTTGGTTAAAATCTTCCTTGTAATAACAACACTGTGTGTATTAAAGTCGAGCTTACAGGTTTTCATTTTGTGTTTTTATGGGCAAATCTAGATGTTTTTGCGCAAGGAATTGTGGGTAAATGTACTGCTCGTCATCGTTTGTGTCATCGCGGATTGAACATCCGCTTCATAGGCACTCAAGTCTGGAAATCGACCATAAGCTACATAATTCTATAAATGATCAATAAGAAAGCTTAAATATTTTCTTTTTTTGACTTAAATCATTCTTGTTATCTTAAAAGAACGTAATTACTGCTTTCTCCGTTTTCCACTTTCGCACACTTTCACTTAAACTACTCGCTTTTCACTTCTGGCTTTTGCTATTCGCTGATTTCGCTTGCGAGTTTGATTGTAAAAGGTAATTCTAAATCGAACTAGTTACATTCAAATAATTTGTTCTGCCTAACAGTTGTAGTGTGTTTGTATTTTCAGCATTAATGTATCAACTTAAAAGGTGACCCATTTCACAAAACCTGCGGCTTCTTTTGGGCCTACTGCTGTTTCCTTCCTATTTTTTCTTTTTGCATGTAAAATAAAAGTGTCGGCGAAAATCAATAAACTAAAATGAAAACTTCAAGTCCGAAAAAGAAACAATTTAAAAACACCATCAGAAATGTAAGTACACACTCAGATAAATGATCATTTTACTGTCAATATACCCTGAAATTGTCAAATACTATAACTTTTAAGGCCAACTTTGTTTGAACGAGTTTTCAGTAGCTTGGTAAAACTTTTATACTCAGGGTTCTTTGAGCGCCCTCGAAACCTGAAGTTTATGGTTCGGAATTTTCAGGAAGTCTTGAAAAAAGTAGGAATTCAGCACAAGATTTAAACTTTACCTCTTAAAAGGTATCAAACTTCACCGGAAAGTTTATTGGAATGAGGAAATGTCTAATCATGTTCACTAATACTTTTATATCATAACCTGCGCATAAATTTGCTTTCGAGCTATGACGTTCTTTCAAAACGACAGATGCCATTAAATCTTACCTTCAGGGGCAAGACCTGTTTGTTGATGCCAAAGAACGTTGCCATGGCAGCAGTCCAGGAGCACAAGCCGGCAACGTTTCCACAAACCTTCACAGAATAGATAAAAAATATTCAGTTGATTTTGAAACCATTACTAAATGAGTTTGATTCAATTAAGTATAGACTAGCATGTGTTAAGTTTTCTTTACTGAAAGCGGGTTTGGCACAATTCAAAAAGAAACCACGTTTCTTTATCTTGATTACATATTTCTTATACACTATAGTAAGTATAAGTTATAAAACTTCTATATAACTAATACTAATTATTGTTATTGACGTTTCTAACAAGACAACGTGTTAAGAAATTGGTTCAAGTACTTTGTTATACGAGTGATTAAGTTTTTCTCAAGTCCTTAGGCAGCCTTCATAAAGCACCGAACTGGAAAAAAGTAAAACATTTTAAAGATTCGATATCTGTCAAAAGAACTGTAAAATGCCCTTTTAATGTGACTTTATTGGAAAGTTTGAATCTCACCCTCTTTGCATTTTCCATGTTATAATCCTCCGCTTCTAAGTAAGGAGCAAGTAACTCAACAGCTTCTTCGTTGATCGTGTCTTTGGGGAAGTTTTGCAGTGTCTGAAGAAAGCCTCCTTGGCTCATAAGCTGGGAAACGATACAGCACATCATTAATACTCAATAAATAACGATTTCAGTGAAAACTTATCCTGGCGTTCTGTTGTAAAACTAGTAGCCTGTGAGTTCAATTAAGGAAAGAAGCGACATCAGCCACCTGCCTGTCCGAAATTGCTTTAGGGATAAAATATATAGTAAGTTTTCAGCTACTATTTGTAAAATAAAAGTTTATCTTAAAATAAATATGCAGTAATTTGGATAAATTCTTGAAGCATCTACGTTTGGTTCAACGGTTAAAGATGTTCGTCGCTAGATCCCGTTTAACACGACTGGTCCTTCATGACACGCGACATACCTTAAGTGATTCTCCCCAGGAGGGTTTGACACATCTCCGCTCAGGGTCAAACACAACCGGATCCACTTTTCGTCCAAACAGCAACAGTACACAGTCCATGATCCGCATAATCAGGTGCGGCGGCTTTTGGAGCTTTCGAACCGTGGATATATCGGCTGGCTTAATGGTCTTTAGGAGAACGAAAATAATTAGATAAGCGATTAACGTGTTAGTAAAATGTTTTCATGAAACAAACTTAATCATCGCCTGGTTAGCCCAGTTGTTAAGCGCCAGTCTGCCTTGCTGAGGGCCCGGGTTCGATTCCCGGTGCCGGACCTTCACCTAGGGTCTTAAAATAACAGAGGAGAAAGTACTGCCTTTCCCCTAGCGTCTGCGAACTGTTAGAGTTTCGCGTCTTCTCGGATAAGGACGTTAAACTGTAGTCCCCGGGGCGGCAGACCTCAAAATAGACCTCGAGTCCTATTGCCTGTTGTTCTTTGAATTAAAAATGTCATTAGTAAAAACAACACAATCCAAGCGGTAAAATGAAACTAAAGAAGCCATAGAAAACACAAAACATGTCTTTTTGAGGTACCAGCATAGCACTATTTTAATAGTGTTACTCGCTTCATATTGCCATAGCAAGAAGTTTTTAGAAAACACCATTTCATGTCAAGAAACCTCTTCTTGTATTAACGACAGGCATTTAATTCTGGTCTTAGATTATGCTCTTGTACCTCAAGTGCCTTTTCTGCTTCTTCTAATGCAGGCTTGGCAGCCTCCAGTTTTTCCTCGGCAATGGCTTTGTCTGTCTGTTTGGAAAGAAAAGAAAAGACTCTTGAAATTGGATGATGCTTTCGGTATGCGTTTTAAAACAAACAAAACGATGGAAAGGAAACCCTATCGAGCAGTAAGTTTGGAATGGAACTGCCAAAACATTTTGATGTTCTTTTCAATTAAAAAATGACATGCTGGGCAATCATCGATCAAAAAGCAATCTCGCAAAGGACTTAATTTACAACAAAACATATTTTGATCTTAATAACAGTAAACAAGTCAAGTTAACTAAAGCAAGCACATCAGCCTTACACGAGTAGAAAAATTAGAATTATGGTTTTAGTAGAAACCAACTAGTATACTATCAGGAATACTGCAATCTGATTGGCTAACCTACTCATTGTGTTTTGACTCAGGAAAAACTCTACCTTAAGGTCTAATTGTTAAATAAAGAGTCTTGGTAGAATTATGTTCGAATTCAATTCTTTAATTCAAACTTACTGCAATGTCATCAACAATGGCCTGAGCTTTATCTTTCACTTTTTGAACCTGCATCTTGACCTTTTCAGCAGCCTGCGCTTTTACAGTAACTTGCTTCAACACCTAATAACAGATGCAATCCGTTAAGTACTGACTAAGTAATAGTCCGATTAAGAACTAGGCATCCTCCCAATGATCTGCAGGATTCCCTTTTCCCACACCAGAATGTTTAAATTTCATACTGAGGATACATCAACCTATGTAGAATATAGCTTTATAGTAAAATGAAAGTTAGTTTTACATAAAGCAACTTGTTTTATCTATAATAATTTATCCGATCATAGGACTTCGAAACAAAAGCAAAACCTTTTGATTTTTAATACTTCCCACATGAAAATTTTCTTAAACTTAAAAACAAATGTTTCAGCTAAAAAAGAATGAACGAGTGAAATTAAAGAAACACATTGGCTTATTTCTGAAACTATGGTTGAATTTCAAAGACGAGCGGTTTTAACAATATTGCAATTAGCACCTTTCTTCATTTAACTGCAATTTACCTGCCTGGATAACGGGCTGTAGGATACATTGGTTACGAGTTTAGTATAGAGGCAAAAGTATCAATAAAAGCTTTTAAACTTTAAAATGTTGCTTGAGATTTTCTCTTTGTCCGAGAGCCGTCGCAATCACTTGATCAATGCAACCGCCATTTTCGTTTCAAAATGTTCTTGAAGTTGGCCCCATGCCGTACAAGCCGCCACAGCAGCGCGGTAATGACGTAACGATAAAAACTTTCTGATCGCGCTTCTGTGCCGGCTTTTAGGCAAGGGGCCAACTTCAAGAATATTTTGAAATGAAAATGGCGGTTGGAACGATCGCGGCGGTTCTCGGATAAAGAGAAAATCTCAAGCAACATTTTAAAGTTCAAAAAATTTTATTGATACTTTTGGCTCTATACTAAACTCGTAACCAATGTATTCAACAGCCCGTGCTGGTTCTTATCGGATCGATACTAAGAGTTTTGGACCCATCAAAAGACCTTTAACCTGTCCCACACGAGGAATTCACTAAAGTAAACCTATGAGCTCGTGGATTCTTTTGTTAAACTTTCATCATTGTAATCTATCATTCTAAACCATCTCCAATAACTGGCTAAAACGGAAGTCGACGTACGTTACATTTGTGCTTCTTTTCCGGACATTTAAAGGTAAAGCAATCAGAGGAAGTAGAAAACTGACTGAGCTATATCAGCCTTTTTAATCAATCAAGGTTTTTTGTAAAATTGACGAGGAGGTGGGCTGTACCGATACGATAAGAACTCCCAAAAACTTGGATTCAAAGGCCAGTTTGTAGGCACCGCACAGGTAATTGCAAAAATCAAGGTTCGAATTCCATGGAGTTCCAAAATTGTTTTTTTTTCAGTTTTTTTCATAATTGTTTTTTTCATAAGTATTCTTTTACTTATTTCTTTAAATGCAAAGTCATTTTTTTACCTGATCTGCTTCCTCTGAAGCTACTGCCAGTTCCTTCTCCTTGACTGCAAGTTCTCTTGATAGCTGAGCAACAGATTCGCTGGCCTCCATCAATTTGTCCAACCCGGTGTTCATGCGCTTAGCTAGCTCACCAATGTTACTTCGTTTCTCGGAGTAAATTGTCTTGTAACCATTGATGAAGGATAAGTAAGATTTGGGTGTAACGTGCGTCGCCCGACGATATCTGAAATTAAAAAAAAGGGCGTAAAAAATTGGACTTTTTTTCTTAATTGATCTAAATCTTTTTCATTCCAGTGAAAACCGGTTATCTTTGTTGTATTTCGATTCGTATAAACCGGTGATCGAGAACTCTTACGTGAAGGTACAGTTGCCTTTGGTTTTACGGGTTTCGGATCTTTTCTCGTTTCTCACTAGATCAACGAAGATGGTAAAGTCAAAACGTGGAGCCGAAGGCTTCGTTCACTAATTCTGTATGTTGGTGTAACAGGGTTTGTCCTGGAACTTTCCTAAAACATCCCCGTTATTGAATCACTCGCGAGGCTCAGGTTTACCAGGGTCGATACCTTTATTTACTGGTGTACGCTCTTAACTTTACTTACATCATGCTAGGCTGAGAGCTCTAACCGAACTGACTAAAACTAGAGCTAGGTCTTTTTCATCATGCTGTTCAACGAGATCCATTATTGTCTCGTCACCTTGGAAGTTCACAGGCCTAGCCTAAATTTCTTAATGAACTTGGCTCACAATATAGATTTTAGACTAAATTATCAATCTACTGAACTTGACCGCTCAGAAATTCCTTGATAGTAGATAAGCCCGCACAAGATGTATTTACACAAAAAAGATCCACTGACGGCTTAGCAAGGTTACAAATATTCACGCGGGGCAATCAAGAGACTTTCATGACAATAACAAAATTGTAAACATTATCTCTCGATTCTCTAAGCCAACAGATTTTGTCTCTGTAGTGTACAATTGTTAATAAAGATTTTGAAATACGACTGGTGATAATTTCGTGTTGTTACATTGGGAAGCCCCACATTTTGCATATTAAAGTTAAAAAAACACCCGAAATAATTTTCGCGTGCTGGCCAAATTATGACACACTGGTCCACAGGAAAAAACAATACACAGTATGTTTTCCTTACCGCTGGAAGTAATCAGTGCATTTAACAGCCACTCCGTCCTGAAATACTCCCATAGCCTGAACAACCTGCAGCTTGATTTGAGCTGAACACGCAATGTCGAAAGTGGACAGAAAATGGTCAGCTACTGCGATCAACGCATCCTTTGGCCAGCGGTCAAACCAATCCATAGTGCAGCCACTAATCAAACCTGGAAACTTCAGAGAGCGGTTCCGGAACTTTTCACCAACCTATTACAAATCATTTAAAAAATTTGCACTCTTATCCCAAAATGGCGGCGTAGTGGCCACGTCGCTAGCAAGTTCGACCTGGGTTAGACCACAGTGATATGTCCCTGAGCAAAATTCCTTTTTTGAAATGTTTTATTCGACTCGTCTGTATGAATGAGAACCAGTTTTTATTGGGGTGGTTTGATTTGAATCCCGTCCAGGAGCAGTGAAAGATTATCACCCACTTCACACTTCGGAAACTGGAGCAAGGTATCGGCCTAATGGGCCTCGCGGGCTCAAACAAGGGTTTAGCTTAAACTTATATGGAGTGGCCAGTCCCGTTACCCTCCACACCAACTGAAACAATTTGTTTTATTTCGCAAGTAAATAACCCTTTATCTCTAAACAATCTGTGACCCCACCTAACAACCACAACAGCGAGACGTTAATTAATTCTTATCCCCAAATTAATATTCCTGAGACACTAATTGAAACAAATAACCATATTCTTCACACTCAAGAGCATTTTGTTTTCAGTTTCTTTCAGGTGATATTCCCGCACCTAACGATGAATCATATCAAAAATTCCAAATCATACTCCCAAACCTCGGATACTATGATGTCTTAGATCTTAGTGATTCCCCTCCCCCTCGTACGTCCCCGCTTTAGAGCACTGGGACTGAAACAAACAAATTTTCTTTTAAGGTCTTAAATCAATTTATTGACCATAACGAATTTAGCGTATATTTACGACTTCTTGAAAAAGACTGGAAATGTTAGTAGGGCTTTTGCGGTATTAAAAGTAGCTAAAATAGAAGCTTTCTATAAGGGAGTTCATTTTTACTTACCGGAGAGAAACACAAAGCTACATGAAGGTTGTGCCTGGCACGGGTTAAAAAGTATTCGTACAAGTTCTCTCCTGTCGGGGGTCGCCTTGGGTATTCTTTTTTCATAACTGGAATGAGTTCTCCGCAAATTTCGTCAATTTCATCCCGAGCAAACAAGTTAGAAACCTAAGTGAAAAGGAAAATTTTAAAGTGATTAACGTGCTAAGTGATATGCGAGTAGTCACAGGCTTTCTACTGATGCTGTATCTGGTTTTGTTTCTGGAGTTCCAGGAATTTCTAATAAGAGAGCAGACTGGTCTTGAAAATCAGTTAAGTTGGGAAATATCTGACTTGCTACCTTTAATAGCTATGTTGTTTTAACCTTCTTTGCTTTTAGCTTACACTTTCAAGCGAATACTTACAATTACCGGAAAGTAAACTCTCAGCAATGAAAACAAGAATTAGAAAATACATTTGAGACCAATTACAAGTACTGAAAAGCTTGCTTAATGTAACTTGAGGCACGGCACAGCTAACAAATAGGCTCAAGTCCCGTATGTGATCAGTTGCTTACTTCACCAGACGAAAGTACGTTGTTGAGGTATTCCAAGAAACCTTCGTCTTTAATCTCTTGATCGGTGAAGATAAAAGTTATCCCTTGGCCGTGCTGCCCCGCCACACGGTACAGGTATTTTAGATCCTCCATCAGGTTCGAAGAATTGTACGATCTAGTGATATATCAAACAAAACTATTTATTCCAAGACTTGTGTCACTGTATGATCTTATGACATTTATTCCACGACACAAAACAATCTAGTAGTTTCAAAACAATCATCTATACCAAGACACAAGACAATCCATTGACATTAAAAGGTTATCTATTCCAAGACACAAAACGATCTAGTGATTTCAAAACAGTTATCTATTTCTAGACACAAGAAGGTCCAATGACATAAAACTCAGTTACCTATTCCATACACATATCTATTCCACGATTCAAGACGATCTAATGATGTAAAATACAGTTACTTATTCCAAGACAAAAAAATATCAGGTGATAACAAAATTAATTTATTCCAAGTCTATATAATAAACTATTTTTCTCTCTTTTATGGCATGTTTTAAAATTACACCCGCAAATTTCCAAGAAAGCTAAAAATGTTGTCTTTCTCTTATCCTCTGGTGACGAGGGGGCGGCCTCCACCAGTACTTTCCATTTTTCCCGGTCTTTTGCCTGTTTATTAGCTGCCTCTCATGTCCTGGCGTGTGTTACAACATCCACACTTTTTACAAAGTTAACCATTTTAATTACATATGAATGCCCTTCTTCACTGATTACCGATTCAATCATTATAAGGAATTTTGCAAGCATCTGCCAGCAATAAGTCACGAACTTTCACAAATGCTGATGTTTGGTCAAAAAAACTTGGTCCGTTTTGAGTTTGTCAGATATAACTGAAACAATTATCCACTCCAGGGTTTTCAAGGACCTATACTACTATTTGCTTTCCTGCAGTGAGTATTTTTTCAAATTCAACGGTAGAGTAGCGTAGAGGTTCTATCTACAACCTTGTTACCTATTGTAAAAGAAGTGACTGAGCAGTGGCATAAGTCTTAATTGCTAGATTTCTGTAGTTAACCATTGCAAGCATACTAAGATCTAAACACAGATGACAAACAAAACGTCCTTACAAACTCCCTTTTTTCATTTTTTCTTGATATAATAAGGACAGTAATGAAAGATAAAAGTACAATAGGTTATGTTACAAGGAACAGAAATGTGCAATATACACACTGCACGACAACTTGGATTTACTCACGTTTGCTTATGTGGCAAATGTATAGCAAATTTCAAATTTACACACACTTGCCCCAAGAGCAAAGTTGGTAAAGACCGCCTATGCTCATGTGAAGGCAAACGTGGCCTTCACCACCTTTGCTCATGGGGCAAATGTGTGCAAATGTGAGTTTTGCTATACATTTGCTACATAGGCAAAAATGAGTAAATCCAAGTTTTCGTGCAGTGACAGTTGGGCATCATTGCTAAATAAGATTCATTAATTAATAGTTAAACTATGCAATTTAGCTAGAATAAGCACTTATTCCACGCGTCGTGTGCTGATTAATGTTTTGCGAAAGCCAAACCTCTATCGATAACCATTTATTAAGAAAGGATTCTTTCTTCTTGTATTTGAAATAGCAAAAGCGCTCCACCAAAAAGCAGGAGATTAGGGCTCTCTTATAGTGTTCTGCTGTTGGTAGCGTACAGGAAACTTTACATCCATAGATGAAGGGTTTAGCACTAAGTAAAATATAATTCTCTACAAACCTTGTTAGAGTTATCTGAAAGGTCTTGTAGCCAGCAATGAATGACGCCAGTCTGGTGAGACTCTGTTTGCCCGAACCACCAACGCCGACAAGTAAGGCGCTACCACAAGGCGTTCGGATGATTCGTGAGATCTGGATTGGAGAAGTGGGAAGAAAAACAATGAGATTGCATCAATTTTGAAAGTCGCCTTCTCGAAACGGGCGTCTAATAGAGAGAAAGGCCTTTGGTACAAAACTGTTATTCAAGAGGGCGTTTTTTGGGAGTAAGCTTTTATTAGGATAAACGTAAAATATTTGGTAACTTGAAAATAAAGCAATGCAAAACGGTCACAACAAGAACAATGTACGTCGAGTAAAGAGGTTAGAGAACAAGACTAAAACACTGATAACTTACAGTAACGAATTTCATTTCAATTCAATTTCAATTTCAATGCTCAATTACCAGGGATACAACAATTTCGGGATTTTTTAGCGTTTTACCTAAGTCTTCATACTTACCCTAATCAAGTGTATCATGGCGTCCTTGAAAAACACCAAGTCCATCCCAGCTCCACGAATGGTCTCGTTATACTGCTCTAGGTACATACCGAGACGCTCTTCGAGCCCCGAGAATGAGGGTATCTTGTGTAGAAATCAAATAAGAAAATATATGTAAGAGAGACATAGCCTTTCTTGACACAATCAAAGATAAATAATCTAGAAAAACAGCCACAACAGGGCGACGAGATGGAAGCACATTTTTCATTTATTTAATCATTCAAATAAGTCGGCAAACGAACTAGGTATCCCTAACAGGTCTAACGTTGAATCACATACCGGTTCGTATATCTTGGGAGTCTCAAAATCAGCATCGTCCGGTTCATCTCCTGTCGCTTCAGGTGCGTCTCTATAAGTGGATGAAATTTTGAAAATTTTTACCTTAAAATTATCTTTAACATTTTGAAAGCTAAGAAAATATCTATGCAGCAAAGTGCTTGCTACCTGGAAGGAAAAAATGGGCTATACAAACGGGACAGCCAGAACTCTTTCAGAATTAAATATGTCTGTATAACTACAAACAAACTGAATAAAAGAATAGTGCAAAATGAGTATGAAACAAATGAGGAAAAGAGTAAAATAACACAATTTGGTAAAACAATCTGAAAGAAAAGAGGAAAAATAGTGTTTCTTGAAGCTTTAATAATAATAATAATAATAATAATAATAATAATAATAATAATAATAATATCTAGCGAGCTAATCGCCCTTACTAGCAGTCATGGACTGAATTACGAAGGACGCAGCTCAACGAGGTCGGACCGAAAGCATGTTAAGGCGCATATTGCTGCCGCTAAACGGCCCATGCACGACCTCGGAGCACAGCCCCACAGCCAGATAGAATTAGCTGGGTGTCGATTTTGTTGAGGAGACAAACCGGAGAACCCGGAGAAAAACCCCCGGAGTCAGATTGAGATCGACAAATCTCTGACCAAATGTGGAAACCAGGACTCGATCCCGGGTCCACAGTGGTGGGAGGCACGAGCGCTAACCACTCGGCCATCCTGACTCCCCGGCTTTCTCCGAGTCTGAGACGGTCAAATATGGAAATGATTCTTGGGACCGCAAATCAAGTAAAAAAAGCTTGAGCAACCAAATATATACTTTCGGGAATATACCTTCTAAGTCATACCAAGACATCGACAGAAAAATATGGACATGAATTCTAACTAGAATCACGTGTGTCTAAGAAGAACTTTGGAGTCAAAGAAAAAGAGCTTAGAGGAACACGTGGTTCCTCAAGTGTCGCACCTGAAGAATACCTTACTTTCTTGTTCTGGGCAGAGCTCCTTGCGAAACTAACAACTGGTGCTACTTTTTACCCTAGATATACTGTTAGACCAGCCTTTTCAACTATAATAGTATCTATAAAAATGTCAAACAACATAATTCATCGCCGCCTTGTAAGGCACGAGTCTTTCGGGTTCGATTCCTGGTGCCGGGCCTTCATTCCGGGTCTTAAAACAACTGAGGAGAAGGTGCTGCCTTTGCTCTAAGATCTGCAAACGGTTAGACCTTCGCGTCTTCTCGGATAAGGACCTTAAACCCCGGGCGGCAGGCCCCTAAGGGGACCTCGAGTCCTACTACCTGTTCTCCCGTGACTGCTTGAGTCAAAATTTTATAAAAAACAAAAAAAGAATATAATAATAGCTGTACCGACCTTAGGAAGTCAACAAAGTAGGCCGGCTGGTCGAGTGTTGCCTGCAACTCCTCACTCAAGTCTTCGCCAACAAGGCGCTTCATTGTCTTTTCGAACCAGTCCCTATCAGATGTGTTTGTAAAACGGTCGGAGACCACCCGTACACACTCGTGTTTCCATAGCGACATCAGGACGTCAGTTGTCGGCATTACTTCCGAAATGACGTTGAGCATTCCTTGCCAAATGCGTGACAGGTCACGCAAGTTAAATATGTAGTGGAATTTTGCAGGCGTGGGTAGCATTTTTATCTGTAGGGCAAGGGAATGAAAATAACACAAAGTTAGCAGTCATGAGATTTTACGAACGAAGAATTGGTCATTGCACTAAGGCTATAGGTGATCGAAACAAAAATGCCCTTCAGTAATGGACCTTGAAAGAACTGGGCAACCTATTGTTCTGCGGCTTTTCGTTTTCCCACACCAGAGCCCATGTTTATGTTTTCAGCTGAGAATGCATCAACTAGTGCAGAACAGAGTTGTAAAATAAAACACAGTGAAGCTCTATTTGAGAGCAATGTTTCTTTCTTGCTAAAAGTACTTAGCCAATTATAGACCTCATAAACAAAAGCAAAGAAAACTTTTCACTCTCATTGCACTATTACTAACATGGTTTTTTCTTAAATGAAAAAACAGAAATGTTCCAAATAGAAAGGCTTGAATGAGTGAACTGGAAATAAAAACACTAGCTAACTTATGAACATATGGTCCATTTTTTAAGTTTAGCTAATGATATAAACGGTTTAAAAGTATCGCATTCGCTCAACCATTCTGCATTCCACGGCCGTTGACTTGCGTTGTTCTTACTCGGACCGTTATTTTTTAAAACAGTTTCAAATGTCCACAATAAGCAAGGTCTTCTCAAGTCCGTTCTCGTGCAAAAATGTCTTTGTTACCTTTCTAAAAGTATAGCCTACTGTGATGTACTAGCTCGGATCAAGTCAGAAGTAGCCTCTATATTTACTAGTAGATACGAGTTACCTTTGTGAGTTGCCACAGTCGGCGAGTACATGGAATTAGCTTGGCTGCCAACTCGCAAATATCTGGTTTGAAGCCTTGCTCTTTACAGAAATGGCCGGTAGCGATCGCACCTGAAAATACAAACGGTAATCAACATTTGTTGTTGCTTATACATTTACCACTTACTAGGTTACTTTCAGGAAATGAAATCGAAAAAGAACTTCAAAGGCTGTGGAAATTAATAAGCACCACACCCAAACTGTTCCTTTTCAATGAGACTGGATATCTTTATACCTTTTGCATCTCTTTTTCCTTCGGAATAATATAACAAAAGGGAAAATCATCCATTGCTGTTAAGAAAGGCAGCAATAATGGACCTTTACAGAAATGGCCGTTAGCGATCGCACCTAAAAACCGCCGCCTGGTTAGCCTACCTAGTTGCTAATAATAATAATAATAATAATAATAGTTAATCTTTATTGAGAATGCCAACATCACAAAAAAAGTGGTTTACAGAGGGGTCCAGTCTTTCGTGCGGGAGGCCCGGGTTCGATTCCCGGTTCTGGACCTTCACTCAGGGTCTTAAATCAACTGAAGAGAAGGTGCTGCCTTTGCTCTAACATCTGCAAACGGTTAGACCTTCGCGTCTTCTCGGATAAGGACG
Organism: Hydrozoanthus tunicans; assembly: GCA_026413305.1. Taxonomy (NCBI): domain Eukaryota; kingdom Metazoa; phylum Cnidaria; class Anthozoa; order Zoantharia; family Hydrozoanthidae; genus Hydrozoanthus; species Hydrozoanthus tunicans. The sequence goes on along the minus strand of JAOBAT010074090.1, from coordinate 1 downwards.
T